>JAODAL010016069.1:0-81856 GCA_025379985.1 Phyllomedusa bahiana
GACCCGAGGAAGGAAAAAAAAAAACCCCCAATGAGGTAAAAGCCAATTGTCCTTTTGAGGGAAAAATTCCTTCCGACCCCAAATTTTGAGTCGGAAAAATCCCTGGTCAAGGGACCGTCTCAGAATCCTTGTCACTATAACTTTTTATATTATTAAACTCCAGAAATGCATCCAAACCCTTTTTGAACTCTGTTATTGAATTCACCATGACAAGTTCCTTGGCAGAGAGTTCCACAGTCTCACTGCTCTGACAGTAAAGAATCCCTTTCTATGTTTATGTAGAAACTTTCATTCCTCAAGATGTAGAGGATGTCGCCTTGTTCTGGATACAGTCCTGGGTATAAATAGATCTTGGGAGAGATCTCTATATTGACCTTTAATGTATTTAAACATATTTATTATGTCCTCCCCCCACCCCCCCGAAGCCCTCTTTTATCTAAACAAAATAACCCTAATCTTGCTAATCTTTCTGGGTATTGCAGTCCACCCTGTCCTTTTATTATATTTGTTGCCCACCTGTTCAAGCTCTACAATGTCTTTCCTGTGCACTTGTGCCCAAAAATTCATCATCATCATCACTTCCTTTTTCCCTCTATCGAGGACATAGAACCAACTTGAAAGACTTACACTGTTGCCAAGTTTTTGGCTTTTGCCTTCACTTGGAACCAGGTCAAGTTTATATCAGCAGCACTGATGACTTGGTGCAGGCTCATTCGGCAAGAGCCCCTTTCGCAGGGTGATCTCTGATGACACCGCCACAACAGTTCAACATTCAAAGCCTAGTTAGCCGGCTTCCAGGCTCCTATGATACAGTGATAATAATGGCTGACAAAGACTTGTAGCTTTTCTATGTTTCCAACTGAGATGAACCACATTTTGCTCCAACAGAGCAAGACTGATTTAACATTTGAGTTGGTTCACTCTCTGAACTGATTCTAATGACAGGCATTTTGGAAACTTGTGAATACCCCCTTCCTTTTTGATCCTGGAAAGATACATTTACCTTGGAGGCATAATCTGATGGCATTTGACGTGCAAGGTACTGAAAAGTTTTGACTTTCTATGTTGGTTGACCTGCTATAGTGAAGCTGGAGGGGTTGTCTACATTAATTTTAGTTTTGGCAATGTTGATAATTAGACCTGCTTCTGCAGAGCGGCTGGCTAGGTCGTGGAGTTTATTCTGCATGTCAACAAAGTATTGTGCAAATAGAACAAGTACATCAGTCATTTAGATGCTCCTTACTAAAAGAATGCTAAATTATCCCTCTGTTAAATTGATGACTAATTGATCCAACTAAAACCTCATCTATCAATACATAACACAGCCTTGTCAGACCCTTTCCAGGTAATCGTCGGTGTTAGACAAGGATGCATCTTATCACCCACTACTTTTGGCTAATTGCGCCAACTAAAACCTCATCTACCACAATGAGTGATAGTTGAGGTTTTAGTTGGAGCAATTAACCAAAAGTAGTGGGTTATAAGATACATCCTTGTCTAACACCGACGATAACCTGGAAAGGGTCTGACAAGGCTGTATGATGCATAAGGGTTTTGTCCCACACTGCAGTGGCAAAAAATGACCTTAAAACGAATTACTAAAAACGTTCATGAAACTGAGTTTTCTGTCCACTGCCTGTCAAAAGCAGCGAAAAAAGGCCCGGGTTTTTTGGGGTTTTTTTTCGTTTTTTGGAGCTTTTTTTTGGAGCGTCTTTGCTTGTTTTTTAAATTGTATGCCCCAAATTTTAAGGCCATTGGATGAAAACTGCCCTTTACGGGTTGGGGGTTAACATTTTAATTTCATTTCCCTTTTTAGATCACTATAGCCTTTGGGGAACCCACATTGCCCCCTTTGTGTCCTGCGGTCTGCGGTGCTACTACTTTATTAAATTTTGCACCAGATTTTTTGCCCCCAAAATCCGGGAAAAAACCCACATTATTTTTGATACAGAAAATTTAAACTATTTTTTACATAAAATTTCTGTAAAGAAGGGGGGGGGGGGGGGTTTCTTGACAGGGTGCTTGAAGAACCTTTTTTTTCCTGAGCTCCTTGTCCCTTTAAAGGGAAAATCCAAAACCCATCAGCCTATGGTTTCAGGGCAAATCCAAAAAAAAGCTAAGGCCAACTCTACAGCAGCTGCTGACCCGGCCCGGGGGTTATTGGCCAATATTTTGGGGGGTTTTTGCAGCCCTTATTGCCCCCTTTGAAAAAATTGGAGCAATGGGGGCCCCAAAGGGATGGCCGACCGGCCCACCCCTGCAGCTTCAACACGCAGGGGGGCAGGCCCGACAACCAAGAGGCCCTCTCCACTCCCCGGGCCCCGCAAAAAAAAGGGAACCCCTTGCTCCCCAAACTCCTTCCCGGGCCGCCTCCACCCTTGCGGGGGGATGCCCGGGGCGCCCCCTTTCCCGCCCCCCGGGACGTCCCGCTCGTGGGGATGCGGCCCTGCTCCCTTGCCGGCGGGACCCGGGGGCCCGGACCTTTTACTCACTGCCCTTCTCCTCCGGGTTTCTCCCGCCGTGGGGACCTCCAGCGCAGGAGGGTTGCAGGTACCCGGTCCCCCCCCGGCCCCTGCCGCGGCTCAGAAATGTACGGGGGCGGGGGGTGACGCACCATGCGCGGGGAGTCGGACCCCCGGGTGCCGCGGCCCTGTGGGGACCCCTTTGTGAAAAGCGGGAGGGGACTCGGGGGGAAAGACTCTGGCCCGGGCCCCGGGCCCCCGTCTCCCCTTGCACCCTCGGCCAGGGGATTTAAATCGGGGCCACATGATGTGCCTCGGGGGCCTATGCCCCCTGACCCTGCGGCCCCCTGGGTCCCCTATCCCCAGGGAGGGGGTTCCCATCAGCTCCAGGGCCCCGGGTTTCAGGGCTTTCTACCCTCAAATTGGGGAATAGACACCAAAATTACAGGGGCCCCTCCCACCATCAGAAAGCCCTTTGGCCCCCAAACGGGATTTCAAAGGACGGCCTACCCCTGCCTGAACCTTATGGGGCCCCCAACCCTAAACTGACCCGGGAGTCCCCCAACTGCCCCCAGCTTTGGTCCACGGGGCTCTTCGTGGGGAGGGGGACTTTTACCGGGGCCCATCCCGGGGGCCCTTTTAGGGGTTCAGCCCTATGCCCCAGCTGTCCCCAATGCGCCCCGTGCCGGGGTGGTTTCCTTGCTTTTGCCAACCATCTACCCTTGCCCCCTCCTTCCCTGGCCAGTGCTCCCCACATTTTACCCGGGTTTGCCCCCTCCTCTACCCTCAGCCCCAAAGGGCCCCGGGGGGGGCCTTTATTTCTTCCCCCTGGAATTTTGGCATGTTTCTTTCCTATTTCTAAGGGGGGGAAAGAAATGTCGCCATCGGCCACAGCGTGCCGGCCAATAACTCGGGCAGACCCCCCAATTTTACCCAAACCCTTTCCTAATAGGCAGGACATCTCCTCCATGGGAATCGGCTGTTGAGCGGTTTCCCCCAATTCCGGCCTCTAAATTTGTCATCTTGTCCCGGGGGGATGGCCACAGCAGGCCAGGATCCTCCTCCCCCTTTCTCCCCTTCTGCACTACAAGGGTAGGGGCAGAAACTTTCATTAATTATTTGCCCTCCACAACATCTGGACGAGGGTGGGAAAACAAGGGAGGGGGAATAATCTTAGAACCCGGGGGGGCTTCCAAAATTTTCGGTAGCCGGGCCTCTGACCCTATTTTCCACTGATCTCAAGCTTCAAAAAACATTCGGGCCCGGGCGCCCCGAATACCTACTTTGGGTTTTGGACCGACCCATAGGGCCCCCCTTGCGTCCTCCAAAGTAAGGAAAACTCAGCATCCTAGGGATGTAGTCTGCCGGGCCCATTTCTATTTTTTAAAAAGAACAAATCCTTCAAAAAGGCCCGCTCACGCCGTTTCCTTTAAACCCATCCAAGATCATCATTTTAAAGTTTTCCCCGGATTTGGTCTCGTAAACCCCCCGGGGCACGCGTGCTATGAAAAACCCTTCCCTTAAACGTCCCGGGAAGGAGGGAACATCCCTTACAGGGGGGGTTTCCTTTTGCGTTTATTGTACCCGGTGCGAGCGCCCCTACCCCTTGCCCTCCGGAGGACTTACCATCATTTGTGCGGGACTTACAACTTCCCTTTGCCCTCGCTCCCGGACGGGGCCCACCCTGCCCCTTCCCCTAAGGGGGGGGGGTGGGGGGGGGTCGGGAATGGCTCTTCCCCCCGTCGGGGCTCGGGGGCCTTCCGTCCAGGGGGCCCCGCTTTAAAAAGGCCCCCGCTACATAAAGTGTGGGAGACCAAAAATTATTTTTCCTGTTGTCAAATATGCCCTAGGCTCGGGTTGGTTAGATGTGCAAAATGGGGGTTTTTCCTTTCTTGGCCCACCCCTGCCCCCCCTACGGGTTTTCCCTCCAGAAACTTTAAATCTGTTCCCTGATTAGGGAAAAACGGGGGTTTTTACCCCCTTTTATTCCCCCGGTTTATTAATAGTTTTGGTTTCCCCTTTCATAAGCTTCGACCCCATTAATGTTGGGAGCGCTTTTTTTGGGGCATGCCGCCTTATGCCCCCCCCAAAATAGGGTTTGGCCCTCCCCTTTGGGCACATGTGGGCCCCCGGGCTTTCCGGGTTTTTTTGGGAATTTTGTGGGTTTTTCCCTATGGGGGGGGGGTTTTTTTTTATCCTGCTTTCCCTTTTATTTTGCCCCCCCTCCCTACTTTTTTTTTCCCCGCCTTTCCTTCCCATCACCCCCCCCCGGAGGGCGGGAGACACACGTAAAAATTTTATATCTCTCAAGTAAAGGGGGGACCTTAACCTAGTATCCTTCAACGCCAAGGGGCCTAAAACATCCCCTGGGAAAAACTTTCCCAAAATCCTGTATCACTTCCCCCGAAAAAAACTAAAATTGGGTGTGCCTCCGGGGAGACACATTTCAAAAGGAACCTCCCCCCTTTTCCGTTCAAGGTTTGATTTTTCCCCTCAGTGGCTTTTTGCTAACTCCCCCTTCTCCAGGATTTAAGGGGGGGCCTTCCATACCATCCAAAAATTTCCCTGGCCCCCCGGGGGTTATAGACGGGCATTTTCTGATGTAGGGGCCAGATATTTTCTTTTTAAATCCTTAATATTAATGGGATGATTTCCCGTTTTGTAAAATGTATAGGCTCGAATCAGGGAAGGTTTACTTTCTTACTAAAAGGGTCCTGGGACGAGTTACACTCCCGGTTTAGGGGCACCGTAAAGTTTTGTGGGGACTTTAACCTTCCCTCGATCCAACTCTTGATAATTCGTTGGGGGGCCCCTCCTTTACCCTTACTCATTTATCAAAAAAGTCAGAAACCCTTCTTAAATTTTCGGCTGGTAGACGGAGGGCGGCTCCACATCCTTTCCGATAGGGATATGGGGGGGGTTTTTTTTTTCTCACAGCCCCATAAAAACCTTTATAGAGGATGGGATTATATTCTCCTTCAGCATGGGGGCCCTTCCAGGTTTCCCAGTTTCCTCGATAGGAAATTTGTTTTTGGTGGGCCCAAGCACCGATCTTTTTTCCCACACGCCCCTTTTTCTTACCCCCTAAAGCTAGACCTTGGAGACTCAATGAGCCCTGCTCCCCCCTTTGACTCGGTTTTTTTAGGGGGGAGCTCAAGCTGACATTTGGGGACATTTTGGGGTCGGACCCATGCTGATGATCCCACCTCACCTCTTCTCAAATGGGAGGCATTTAAATGGGGCCCCTTGGGGCATTTGTCAAGAAATGGTGGGTCCCCTTTAAAAAAAAGCCCTTTCACTGCGATCGCTCGGCGCTGCATAAATTTTTACCTCGCTTGGTCTTCCCACAAAAAAGCCCTTTCTGCAAAAAAGTCTGCGGGTTTTTGGGCGGTTGGCTGGGGGCTTGGGGCCGTTTATTGTTTGAGGCCTTTTGGGGCGGGACCCCTCGCAGGGTCGTAGTAGGTTTACGAATATGGTAAAAAGACGGTCGACCCCGGGCGAGAGCCATAGGGAAAAGGACAGCACAAACCGGGTTCCCAGAAATTAAAGAAAAGCGCAGGAAATTTTGGTTGCACTCCACCCCAGGATCGCGGCTAAAATTTCCCGTCCTTTTTTTCAAAGCTGAAAAAACCTTCCAGTTGACAGATCCAGTCTTTTTCCCTCAGGTGGGGGGCCCTCCTCCCCATTTCCCCCAAAATCTAACTTTGAGGGCGTCAAAGCTTTGGGGAAATCTTTCCGATGGAGGAGTTTTGGGGTCGGCCTTTTTGGGGGCCCCCCTAGCGGGGAAAAACCCTGGGCCTATGGGTTCAAATGGGCCAAAAATTTTTTCAGATTTTGCCCCCGCCTCTCCCCGGTTCTTTTGGGTGCCTTTAAAACTGTTTTCAGGTCCCTTTACCCTTCCCGGGGAAAAGGCCCCGCGGCCCCTATCGTTTGTTTTTCCAAAACCAGGCAAGGATCCCCAGGTTTTTCAGCAGTTTGGGCCCGATATCTTTTACTCAACGTAGACCATAAAATCTATGCCAAGCTCCTTAAACAAATCGCCCCTTTAAACCCCCCTTTTTCCCACCTTGATTTCCAAACCGATCAGGGGGTTCACCCCCGGGGCGTGAGGCCAAAAGATAATACCCCGGGAAAAAATTGGCAACATTTAATATTTCTAAACCCTTTAAGGGGGGTTGCCCTTATGATCCTTTTCCCTTGACGCCGAAAAAACGGTTTTATAGGGTTTTCTTGGGACTCTCTGACCGATACCCTCAAAAAATAAAGGGGGCTCGGGGCCCATCTTTATCACTAAAAAAACTGGGACTTTATCAAAAACCCCTTTTGCCCAAAAAACAAAAATCAACGGTTTCCCTATTTAAAATCCCTTGAAATACCCTTTAATTTGGGACCAGGCAGGGGTGCCCCTTATGCCCTTTTTATAAAATTCTGATCATGGAGCACCTACGGCCCCAGTGCGTCCAAAACCCCGACAAACAAGGGTTAAACGATTGGAGGGCATGAAATTTAAATTTCTCGGGGCCCTTTGCAAAAAAGGGTCGTTACCTATTGACGAAACCCTTTTTTCTTCCCCCCCCTCTTTTATGTCCCAGCTGGAAAAAATTTTGGGTGCTGGTTCCCAAAACCAAAAAATTTAAATTTTTTCAAAAACTGAAGCCTGAACATTTCCCTTTAACAAGCCACTGCCCCCGTCCATTAAATCTAACTTCTCCTTTTCCTGGGGCCCGGGGGGGGATCTCATATCTGGGGACTAAAATTCCCCGGGACTAGCGCAAAATTTATGGGTGTAATTTTTTTTTCCCTTTTCAAACCCAAAGTTTCCGGCTAAAAGGGGGGTGGGGGGAGAGGGGGGACTTCTGTGGTTTGGTAGGGCGAAAAATTTTTCAAAAAGTCCATCCTCCCGAAACTGCTTTAAAACCCGCTTCAGGCGGTTTCCGATCTCCCTCCCTCCCCCTTTGGATGGGGGCTCCATCAAAATTTTACCGAGTTCCTGTGGCGAAGCCCGTCGCCCCCGACTTTAAAGGGGTATAATGTCCCCGGCCAAAAAAGGAGGGGGGAAAAATGGGCTTTTTGACTGGGAGGTTTTTAATAAACCCAGCCCCCCCCAGCATTTGCCTGGGTTTTTGGAATTTTATCCCTAGTCCCCAGGATAAACTCGGGGGATATATCGCACAGACCGTCTCTCCCCAGGGTATAAATCTCCCCCCCGTGGGGAAAAGAATCTTTCATCGCAGACCCCCAAAACTTTGTCCTTTAAACGCAGCCATCGTTATCCCTTTTTATGAGGTGCAGGGTCCCCGTACCTTTTATTAGATTTAAGGGCCCCCATTTCCCCATTTCGGACAACCATATATTTTTCCCCCAAGGCCCCTTCAGGGAGGTCCTTTCCCGGGGGTTTAAGTCTCCCCCGCTTCTCGCAGTACAGGTTTAAAGGCCAGGGGGGGCCCTTTAAAACCCCGCGGATTTTTACCCAGGGACCTTCTCCCTTCCCCCTAGGTTTCCCCCTTGGGAAAACCTTTCACTTTGGCACTTCTTTTTCCTCTTTTATCGGGAAGGGGTCTCTCCAGAACTCTCACCGTTTGAAGACAAAGGGTTTTCCCCGACCCCCCCAGGCCCTGATTCCCTTGTCTATCAGTGGCTGCCCCCCTCCCCCTTGGGCAGGATCTCCCCCCAAATTTCTGTAAGGCTTGGGGGAAAGAGCTTCGGAGGACCCTTTTACTGTTGAACAATGGAGAAAATGTTTTTTTTTTCACTCATAAAGCCGTGATACCGCAAAGCGAGGAAAAAAGCTTTAAAAATACTTTTCCCGGTGGGGGGACCCGGGGGTGGGCCCACGGGTGTTCAAAAAGTGGGATCCCCCAAATTCCCCGCACCTGCGGAGGTTTCAAAACAGGGGCGGGGGGGCCCTGTCCCCTATATGGTGGGGTTTCCAAAGGGTTACGGCCCTTTTGGGGGAAAAAAGGGCCCTTTTAGGGGCCCATCTCGGGGTTCTGCGAGGTTTCCCTTTCCCCGGGCCCCCCAGGGAAACGGTTTTTTTTATTTAGGCCCTTTTTCCCCAATCCTCTTATAAAAAAATCTTTTTAAAAAAGACATCTCTTACAGGGGGCAAAGGTCGGGGTTTTAAACCCCCCTCCCCTGGCGTCAAACTGTTCCCCCGTCCCCTCCCTGAATGGGGGGGGAGGTTTTCCCCAAATTACTGTATGGAGGTGATTTAATCGCCCACTTCCCCCGGGGGGGAGGGGGATTAAAGATGCACACTTGGAGGGCCCTGGAAACCCAGTTTTCATTCCCCACCCGGGAAATTTTTGGGGGCCCTTTTTGGGGGGGGGAAAAAGATATGGGGTTCCCCGGACGTAAATTGGGTTTGGGCCCCTTTGGGGTTTTTAAGCTTCCCCTTGGGGGGGGATCCTCCCGGGTTTTGGTTTCTTTTCCCCGGGCTTTGGTGTCTCCCGGGGGGGGGTGGTGTGGGCTCCCCCCTTTTCCCCTTTCCCCCTCTTCCTTTCTTTTTTTCCCCCCCTGTTTAAAAATTGTTTTGGGTTTTCAACCCTATTGGTTAATCAATGTCTTGGGCTCAATTTTCCCTGGTTTGGGGGGGGAGTTGGATGGTCCGCCTTCGGCAGTGGGGGGCGCATCTTTCTTTTTTACGCTGACCTGGTCACTCTAGGTCGTAGTATTGAAAGGGCCTTTTTAGGTTTTGAAATTTCTTAAATCAAGGCCTGTACTTATATATAGTGCCTTTGTTCATTTTTTTTCGTGCCCGTTTTTTTATGTTTATGTTTTTAAAAATTTTTCCAATTAAAAACCTTTTTTTAAAAAGAAAATTCGGGGAAAAAAAAAAAGGTTTTAGCGCCAAAATCCCCAAAAAAGCATTATTTTTGGGGCCCAAAATTTCCCTAAAAAAAAATTTTTTTGGATTTTAAACGGACACTTTATTAGCGCCCCAAAATTTTTTTAAAGGGTATTGATCTTAGCGCCCAAATCCCCTAAAAAAAAAGGGTTTTGGCGCCAAAAACCGGGAAAAAAAAGTATTTATTTTTTCCTCAAAAGCTAAATTCATTTTTTTTAGCGCCAAAAAACTGGGAAAAAAAAGGATTTCCCGGCACCGAAAAACCCTAAAAAATGTATTTATTTGCCTCAAAAACTAGATCACTTTATTAGCGCCTAAATCTGTTTAAAAATTTCGGGGTTTTAGGGCCCCAAAAAACCCTAAAAAAAGGGGTTTTTGGCGCCGAAAAACTGTTAAAATCGGATTTTTTTTTCGGGCAGAAACCGGGGGAAACCTTTATTAGGGGGCCAAAATTTTTGTAAAAAAAAAAAAAAATTTTAGTGCCCAAAAAAAAGTTTAAAAAAAAAAAATGGATTCTTGCGCCAAAATCCGTAAAAAAACGTATTTTTGGCGTCAGAAGCGAGATAACGTTATTAGCGCTAAAATCTGTAAAAAAAATTATTTTAGTGCCCAAAAACGTAAAAAAACGGATTCTTGCGCCAAAATCCGTGCAAAAACGGATTTTTGGCGTCAGAGGCGAGATAACGTTATTAGTGCCAAAATCTGTAAAAAAATTATTTTAGTGCCAAAAAACATAAAAAAAGGATTCTTGCTCCAAAATCCGTAAAAAAACGTATTTTTGGCGTCAGAGGCGAGATAACATTATTAGCGCCAAAATATGTTAAGAAAAGGATTTTAACACCAAGATCTGTAAAAAATGGATTCTGGCGCCAAAATCCGTAAAAAACTTATTTTCAGCGTCAGTAGCGAGAACTTTATTAGCGCCAAAATATGTTTAGAAAAGGATTGTAGCATCAAAATCTGTAAAAAAAAAAACAGATTCTGGCGCCAAAATCCGTAAAAAAACGTATTTTTAGTGAAAAAAATATGAATTGCGTAAAAATCGTTAGCGACCAAAGCATGATCATTTTATTACAAAAGGTACAAAAAATGACACAGCAGACACTTGTATGCAAATTTTACAAGATATAACCTTTATTAACACCCACTATAGGTGGAACTTGGGTCTCCTGGGTGGGTTTTCATTGAAAAATTGTGGCAAAAATGCAAAGAAAACGCGGCAAAAAACGCGCCACAAGACGTCCGTCGCTTTCCATAGACTCCTGTTGTAAATTTTCTGCTCTGGCGTTTTTTTTAGAGCATGTTGCAAAATACGACCTGTGAAAAAAAACGAGCAGAAAAAAGAAGCTCCATGTAGACAGCAGGACATTTTTATAATAAGAGTCTATGGGAGATGATTACAGTCGTTTTTCCAGCGTTTTCAGAAAACGAAAAACGCTGAAAAAACTGACGTTTTTCTGTGCAGTGTAAACAGAGCCTAACTCTGCATTCAAACTTTTCATACTGTGCCTCAGTGAGATGAACAGTTTTCTTAGGGACACCCTTGGACTTGAGGGCATTCACCAGATTGTTGTTTTAGTAGGTCAAAGAAATTTTCATAATCAACAAAAAAACAAATACGGAGATTCTTGGAATTCATTGATTTGCTCCTTGTTTGCATCTATCTTCTCTAGGATCCAGATAAGGATTGCTTACAAAAGACCTTAAAAACTAATGCCACACCAGTTGTCAAAGTTAGTTAGGTACCCTTTCTTGAGAAATTTTGCAAAGAACTTTAACATCTAATCAGCTGGAAAAGTTGTGGTGCCCTAGATGTTTTCAAAAAGTTGACATACCTGTATCAATCTGTGAGGAGATTCAATCAATCCCTGGGGCTTTGTTGGACTTCATGCTCTCAATGGCCTTTTCAATTTCATTTTGCAATGATGCTTCAGAATTTACACAATTAATGAGCTGTATTATGGCCAGTCATGCTTGATAATTTGTTCTTGATGGTTTGTTCAGACTTACAAGAGCTGTTTGAAGTGTTCAAAACACCAGTAATGCTGGTTACTAGAAACGGTGAGCTCTGTTCTTAATGGCGATCTTTGCATTTCTCCTGTCACCACTCAAGCATTGTGCGAAATTGTAGAGCAACAGAACATCACCATTGGCAGAAGATTTCTCGTATCAACTATGGTATTCATCCATGCCCTCTTGTTTTACCTACAAGAGTGTCTGACAGTCTTTCCTAGTTCTCCATACGTACAATGGGACTTTCTGCCAGATCTCTCTAGTTTGGGTGCACCAGACTTTGCCTATCTTTGCTCTTTGACCTTCTTCGAGGTGTTCTTTGACATCTATTATTTCCTTGTGCATTGCAGCTCTTCAAGAGTATTTTCGCTGATTGCAATAATGGTGTTCTTGATGGCCGTCCACTGCTCTTCAACAGTTTCTTTACACCAACTTTCGAAGTACTGGTTTTAAGTTCTTTGACAAACACCCGTTTCAAATTTGGATCTTTCAACTACTGGACATTGAAACGACATGCAGCATTCTTATTTTTTTTTACTAAACAATTATCACCCATATGTGAAATTTACTAATAAGATGATGATGGTTGCAATATCCACACTGTGTTTATTACGGATCCTTCTCTACTCCTAGTTGAAGCATATGTGGTCAATTTGATTTTCTGTTTGTGAGACTTAGTTGATCTTGTGTGCTGCTTGATGGGGAAAAAGCACTCCCCAATAATCAGGTCATTGTCACCACATAATTCAGCAAACAGGCCTCCATTTTCACTCATTTATCCGAGATCAGTATTATCAAAACCAATTTTCGCCCTGAAAAAACATATATGGATTTGGATATCACTCTTTGGACTTTTTTATAACAACACTATTCAGCTCATTGTAGAGGCCATCTTTGTTTTTTAAATCCGCACCTTCTTTTGGTGCATAACATTGGATCATGGTAAGGTTTTAGACTCCATGTTCTAAATCTGGTTGTGATTTTACTCTTACTGACCAGTTCATGCCTGATTACTGCAGAATAAGCTTGTGGGCTCAATGGGACTTGTGGACTCAATCCAATGCCTTGTTCATTGGGAGCGTTTTTTCCTTGAGTAAAGCAGCACTTGCTCCAAAGGCAGTCTGTGTTCACCAAATATTGGCCATTGGACATCACCAAGGCCCAGAATCTCCACTTTTAGGCGACCAGCCTCTTTAGCAAACACTGCCATCCCACTATTCACAACCTGTAGACCTGTCTGATGCTTCAGCACCCATACAGCAATCACATATTCTGTGGCTGGGTATATGCTGACTTGGACACAATAAAATAAGAATTTTAAAAGGAAGGATGCTCCAGCTATCTTTTTTGTCTTTGTTTTGTTTTTACAATGACCTCACCATTTGATCCTGATGTCATTTTTAAGTTGGAAAGATCCTCTAGATAGCATAGCAAAGCTCAGTTCCTGTGTCATTTTGTCTCAGTTGCACAACCAAAGTCATTGTCATTGTTTTTAAGGTTTGGAGAACTGCTGCAATATTGTTTCTGATTAGCTCATTAAAGGGAATGTGTCATCTAAAAACTACTTATTGTTTAACTCGTTTTTTTATGTTAAACACATTTTTTAAGAATTTTTTTTCATTTTCTATATCACTTTCAATATTTTTTTAAAATCCTGCAGTCCTGCAGTTTTCACTTTGGTCACTACGCTTAACAATAGTCTGACACTTTCTGTTCTGAATTCACTGCTCATAATAGAAAACTCTCCCTCTCTCCTCCTTACATACTGACTTCTTCCCGGGTCACAGAGCATGCGTAGATAATCGTCCCATAAAAGTCATTGAGTCAGCTCCACTTCAAAGGGTCTTATGTCCATGTAGCTGCAGTACAGCATATCTGTAAATGCTGTTAAAAGCAGCTCAGGCAAGATGGGTGCACCTGTAATCATACTAGAAAACTGAATAAGAAAAAATCTACAATCAAAACAAAAAAATAGAAGAAGAAAAGAATATTTCTAATTTTTTTTGTTTTAATTACAAAAAAATCATATTGGTGATCTTTTCAAAGGAGTTTTCGAGTATTTTTTAATAAGGTATAGCTGCCATTTGAAAATAAAAAACAATTATACTCACCTCCACTCTCACATTGGATTTAGTGATATGCCCTCTTCCGTTTCCAATGATCTTCTATTATCTTCTGGTCTTCTGTCGAATGGGAGATTACCACTGCAGCCACTGTCAGTCACATGCCATTGACTGACATCACCTTTCAGAGCACTTACTTCCAATCAGTGAAGGCAACCAATGTCATGTCACTAGTGACTGGCTGCAGCAGTGACATGACATTTGCTGACATCACTGACCTCTCGTTCGACAGAAGACAGGAAAATGATAGAAGACCAGCAAAAAGTGATCAAAATGCATGTCTGGTTTCAAAGTTTGAAGAGAGGTAAGCATAAGTTTTTTGGTTTTTTTTTCAGATAGCAGTAATACCTTAATTAAAAAATAGAGTACATCACTCTCTCTTTCATCTGCCTCTCTTATCCTCCTTTTCCTTTATATGTCTTGTGTTGAAACGAACTTTAGAGTTAAATCTATACTTTGTATATTGTTAATTGGTTAATATAGTCTACATATGATATGATGATTTTTTCTATATTACTAGCAAGATTAGCAAAATACTGCATACCAGCTCTGTACAGTGCCATTATGCCCAGTACTGAACTCAAAATTTATTTACTTATTGTCACATGTATAAGATATTTTCTTTCTTTGAATAAGGAAAAAAAAATACAAGTACAAGACTAATTGGCAGGGCAGGGATGCAATGGCTCCCTGCTGCATCATGGTTTTAAATTGTTTGCTTGTCCTAAGAACACACAAGCAGTTAAAGAAACACTACCAACCAGAGCCATGGCATGTATCCTGGATTCACGGTGCATACATTTAACACTTATGGCCCTTGTGCTTGTGGGGCCCAAGAGTAACTGCATAGTGTGCCCAAAGGATAAGATGGCCCTGAATAATTTTCCTCTTTGTATGATGCAATTGCTATACAGGCAGTCCCTGGGTTACATACGGGTTAGGGACTGTAGGTTCGTTCTTAAGTTGAATTTGTATCTAAGTCGGAACCAATATATTTAGTACATGTATGGTGTGTAATTATAGGCAGGTATATGTCCCGCATAGCAGGTATAGGCAGGTATATGTCCCCCATAGCAGGTATATGTCCCCTCATAGGCAGGCATAGGCAGGTAAAGGTCCCCTCATAGGCAGGTATAGACAGGGCTTATTATAAAAAAAACAAATACAGATACTCACCTCACAGCCCCGCTGCTCCGAGGCTTACCTCCGACTCCTGGTCTTCTGGCACAGGCCGGTGATGTCATCAGGCCACGCAGGCAGTGTGATCACATCGCACGCTGCCTGTGCCGGAGACTCCGGAAGGTCGCAGGTCTGCTCTGCAATAGAGTCATCCGCTGTATGCGCTCCGTGAGTCCGTAGCGATCCCCGACGGTGCCCAGGCCATGGCAGTGCCCGGACGGCGATGCGGAACGGAGAGTCAGCTGTATGCACTCCCAGGAGTCGCATACAGCTGCGAAGATCGCTGACAGCGCCCGGGCCACCGCAGCGCCCGGACGCTGTCGGCTGTCCCTGGCTTGCGTCGTTCCAGTCCCCGTTCATAACTAGGGGACAGACGTAAGTCGGAACGACATAAGTCGGGGACTGCCTGTATTTGTAATCAGTACTGCATTTACAGCCAATGCTGCCCTATGCACTGACTGAATAAAGCCCATTTATGGTATATTTCCCCACTGTAAATAGCTCATGCAGACAAAACACAGCCACATAAAATGCCCAAAGCGTGCATAGTGTTCAGGTATTGCAGTTTTACACTAGTACTTTGCAGCAGCTAAAAACATTTTTTTTCATAGCTGTCATTACTTTTTATTTCCAGCAGCTACCAGGACATAGTGGAGGGGTGCTTCAAACTGGTTTTAACTGCACATACAGAGAACTCAAACTCAAACGTAGCCAATGTTGGTTTTGCTGCATGCAGTACTCTCTATGCCACTGCAACTGTGTAAGCAAGTGTTCAGTAGCATACATAGTACTGCATGTGGAGAAGCTTGCAGCAGCTTCTCAAAGAGGTGTTGTGCTCTAAGGAGTGTCAATTGGAGTACACACTCAAAGAAACCCTTCACATATTAGTTATCCATGCAACCGTAATAACCTGTAGAAGTAATCTAACAAGTTATTAAGTGTGAAATGTGAATGGTGTAAAAAAAAAATATATTAAAAATAATTCCGCAATGATTTATGTGAATTTAAACTATTCCCCCAAAAAGTACTTGTCCTGTATAAAACAAGGCCTCATACAACTGTGTCATTGAAAAAAAAAAAAAAAAGGTTATGACTTGAAACGCAAGGAGGCAAAAACTAAAATAATGTGCTGGTCATTAACTACTTTTCAGGCATTAAGGGGTTAAGAAAAACAACTCCCCAAAATTAATGAAGGACTGGGAATCCACACGATAAATAACGCCAGTATTTGCAAACACAATTTCAGAGAAAAACACCACACAAGAAAATATTTGACCTAAAATATAACTTTTAATAGATATCTTGTTTAAAAATACATAAAAAAAACGATATAACCCAAAAATAACCCTATGTCCTACTCTAGAAACCTACCTATCCAAATAAAGGGAGACCCGTCCTAAAAAGGACGACCCCTACCGGAACCTAGCCTATCACAAAAATACCCTAATATACCCTTACTACTATAGATACCCAATATACAGATGAAAATCAACTATATTACTAAACAATACCTTGGCCTACTAGGGCTATAGATAACAGCTCAAAATACCAACAGCTAGTATACAGGTCCTATATAATTCAACACAAGACCCCTAAACAGGCCAACACGTTTCCTCCCTAGATAATGGGATTCATCAGGGCCACAAAAAAAAAGTAGGATTTTCCATATGACACAATATTCATAGGTAATATAAGAACTTACACGAATCAAATTAGCAGCAGCAAAGAAAATGAATAGTGTCACCACAATACACCCCCATTACATAGATAAGGAGCAGACCAATGGTTAATAGCAACTCTGTTACTCACAGTTACCACCATGATATTGACATAGAAAACATTGCCGATAGTCACTACCGCATACATTACCACGGGAGGCACCAAATAGATCAATTCAGGTCATGATAATGGCCCAGGATAGGAAGGACCTGGGCCTTCGTGAGTGGGTGTGGCTAACACCTGCTCATGAATAAGCTGGACTCTTTTCTGGCTGTAAACTGCCAAATTTGAGCATTAAATTCTCTTAAAACGACAGTATCTTACAGAATAAGGCTATGTTCACACGGGTTAAATTTGGGGGCATTTCGCGGTGTACTGCGTTCAAATACAAGCGAAATCCGTCCCAGTCATTACGGTAATCCACAGTTCTCATAGAGAACTATGGATTACGCCTCCTCTCCCCGCTCGCACAATATGACGCGCAGGGAGATAAGTGACATGTCAATTACTAGCGGCGAATAGTAATGAATGTCTATGGAGCCAGTGGGCTGCAGGCCTCCCTGCCCCGTGGGAGTACGCGCAAGCTCACGAAGTCCCGGCGTAAGTGTGGGGCGTACGTACACCTTACAGCTTTAGTTCCTTCTATAGATTTATTATTGGATTCAGGTCAGGTGATTGGCTGGGACATTCAAGCAGATTTATTTTCTTTCTCTGAAACCAACTGATAAATTCCAGGGGGTAATATTCAGTGCATTTTTGCCTCAAAACATGGTGGCATCCAAAGAGTTAAATTTTTGTCTCATATGACCAGACTATAATCTTCCAATATTTCACAGGGTTTTCTAAATGTTGTTGATCTGACTTTAAATGTGTTTGTACATGCTTTTTGTTCAGGATTGGAGTCTTAGGTAGTGGTCATGATTTCTGGCCATGGAGGTTGAGTGCATTACTTATTGTTTTCTTTGAAACAATTGTACCTGCTGATTCCAGGACTTTCTGTAACTCTCCACAAATGGTCCTTGCCTCTTGGACAGCTCTTTTGATAATTCTTTTCACTCCTTTGTCTGAAATCTTACGAGGAAAACCTGGTCGTGGTTGGATTATGGTGAAATTATATTCTTTCCACTTCCTGATTATAGTGCTCACTGGAACTTTCAGTAGTTTAGAAATTCTTCTATAACCAATGTCATCAGTATGTTTTGCAACAAAAAGGTTTCGAAAGTCTTGAGACAGCTCACTGGTTTTACCCATCATGAGATGTTTCTTGTGTCGCACCTTGATAATTAGACATCTTTTTCTAGGCCATCAATTAAGCCAGCAGATATTATGGCATATTTTATTTCTAATTACTGATAGATTTCAGCTGACATCATGACTTTCCATGGCTTTTTGGACCTCTCTTTCTTCAAGTGTTCAGTAGTTTTTCCCTGTGTCATTTCTCATTATTACCCATAACTTAATTTATGGACATCTATGGTGTCATGTAAAATAAGCATATGCGCTGGGAATTAGAGCAAAACATAGTCTACACTGGGCTTCATCTGCTCTATTATCCCCTCGGTACCTCTTTTCATGGTACCCAGATAGCTACCACGAGTGTATGCAATATCATAGTGTGAACCCACCATTACATGCAGAAATCACTGAACTTTGAAAATGCCAAATTTTTCCAAATTTTCACAGCATTTTGATATTTTTCACAAATAAACAAGGACTGTATCAACCACAATTTATTACTAACTTAAAACACAATGTGTCATGAAAAGCAATCTCTAAATCTCATGGATAGGTAAAAGCATTAAAAAGTTATTCCCACTTAAGTGACATATCAGATTTGAAAAATGGGACACTGTAAGAGAGGTCAAAACTGTCTGCAGTGGTAAGGGGTTAAAAAAATTATGAACTGCTGCCTAATTTAAAAAAAACATATTCATCTTCTGTCCTAACTCCATTCCAGTGCTGGCTCTTTGAAGTCGCTCCCTGTTTTTTTGTTTATTTCCTGTCTCCTGACGAACAGTACAACAGTTTCAGCTGCCGACTGGCTGCAGCGGCCACATGCCACTGCCTTACATCACTGTTCAGACCTGTTCACCTCTGAACAGTGGTGTAAGGGTGTGGCATGTGACGACTGCAGCCAATCAGAGGCTGCAGTGGTGACATCCCATTCGCCAAGAGATAGGAAAAAAACAGAAGACTGGAAAGAGATTCCTGAGTCAGCGCTGACACAGAAGTGGGGAGGAAGGTTAATTTTGTAAAAAAAAAAAAATTTGAGTCACCGGTATCTTATTATTTGACTTTAAAATAAACTGGTCATTGCCTTTAAGGAAAAAAGAGACAGTAGTATAACTCTATAAGAAAGGCTATATAAAGACACCATGTGTTGGAACATGGAGTGCCACCCTTCTGTTCTTTAGTTGTTACGTTACCAGCATGCAGACTCCATGCACATATCTCTGAAGTTGGGAAATTAAACACATTTATAAAAGGGTGTTTCCGACACTTCAAAATGCTGGGGCATAATGAAAAATAGAAGAAGAGAATCAAACTTACCTCCTGGACGCTCTTGTTTCTTTGCCGCGGTAGTCCCAGCTGTAATTGTGAATGTTCATCATTTGCGTGACCAGTGCAATGACCAATGACCAGTGCGTGACCAATCACAGGTTCCAGAGGTCACGTGTATGTGACGCTTTGTCCTGTAATTGGCTGCACCATTCACATGAACGATGAACTACTGTTGGGATAGCCGGGATGTCCGTGGTGAAGAAACGAGAGACTCCAGGAGGTAAGTATGATTCTTTTCTTCTATTGTTCATCATGCAAGCATTTTTAAGTGACAAAACACTCCTTTAATAATGTGCCCAAATCTATTAATGGTTACCAGGAACTTGTTGCAATGTTATCATTTTATCAGAGGTTGTGGTGTATAGTTAGAATTTCATAGCAGAGGATTCTGTCATTGTGGTGCATACTGGGAAATCTCTAATATTCTAACTTACACTTATTTGTAGGGGTCACCTACATATCACCTGAAACCACATGGCCAGTTTAAAACAGACCTGTATGAAGTTCTAAATGCGTTTTTTTTTTTTTTTTATATTTTTTCGTACGTTTATGGTGATTGTGCAGGTATTAAAGAGCACTTAAACAATCCTGCACTGGGCACCATCTAACCAAAGGCTGGCCCTGGAGATACATGCTACTCCATCTACCAGATATGATGATGAACTATAGGGATCATTAGTGGTAGGTGGCATAATGACTACCCCTGTCTTTTGTAACAAGACAACATGTCCTGCTCCTGCCTGATAGTGCAACACAACTGGACTGACAAAGGCTAAGCTAACTGTTGTGTATCCAGGTGTCAACACAATAAGTCTCTGTCCACATCAGTATTTCAAATTGGAATCCGTGTGGATTCCGACTTGGAAAACTTGTCTAAAACCAAAAGTAAATCATCCTCCTTGACCTCAATAGAAAATACGTGACAATCGCTAGAAAAAACTGATCTAAATCCACATGAAACACTTGTTGAAAACGGTATGTCATCTGGACATACCCATAGCCCAGTGATTATTTCAGTGTTCACATAGCACTTCTAAATGGCAGAATATGTCAAACTGGAAGGTTGGTGATAAAGGGGTCAGAGGGAAACATGTAGACAAAAACTTCTTTCTTGTTCAGATGAAGGCCTTCCAGCAGCAGCTAGTGGGAATACTAAACACATCTGGCAGTGACTAGTAATAGAATCCAGCTCTGAAATGCTAGTGATGTCTTGTTGACCATGAAATTGAACAACTCCAAATCTCTCAACAGCTGTGAAGGGTGAGGGGAATGGAAGTTTTTCCTGTGCAAGCAACATAGGAACTCGGAAGCAAGTCTTGTGTGTCTCTGTTCTATGTGATTCAAAGAATCATCTATGCAAATACACTGGACCTAGGAATAGAGAAAAGGACTGGAATACGTTAGATGACCTGTCATTCACACTATTTGTATTAGCAATAAGAAGAGGTCCCTGGAAACAACCCTAGCTAATGCACTCTCTAGCCACCAATCAAGAAGTGAAGGATGGTTTACCATAGTTTGATTCAGCAGACACCACCATGACCCACTCTTATTTTTTGAAAAACCTGGGCCATCAAATACAGAGAGGAAAAGATGGGGAGACATCAACAACCTGACCCAGAGCACAGACATAAAATAAAAATATAAATATAAAATATTGAAATTGATATGAAAATTTTTTAAATAAACAACCAAAAATTCCTAAAAAAAAAATGTGTTTAACATAAAAATGTGACTTAAACAATGACTCATTTTTTGATGAAACATTCCCTTTAAAGTCCTAGGTTTGCTTACCTTAATTCTAGACTGAGTCATGTTTGTTAGCAGTACTGTTATGCACTGCTATGCATTGTAACAGTGACCTAAAAATTACTGGTTCATTCCCCTATGAGGACAAGTATAAAAAATATTAAAATTAAAAAAAAAGTAAAGAAAAAGTTATCTAAATTAAAACATGTACACTTCCCGTTCCCCTTTACAAACGGCAATCACCCCAAAAAAGATTAAAAAAAATAAAGTACCCAAATTTGGTATCGCCACGTGCTTAACAACTTATATAAATCTGTCATGTTATTTAACCCGCATGATAAACGCCATAAAAAACAGTCACAGTCACTTAAAATGGAATAAAAACCAAAAAGTTAAATAAATGCCAAAATGGTACCAATGAAAACATTAGTTTATCCAGAAAAAAAGCCATTACACAACTCTAGATATGGAAAAATAAAAAAGTTATGGCCGGAAACTCTTCCTTTCGAGGCCATCCAATGAAAAGAGCAACAGGTCAAATATTTTTTCGACCTCTGGGGAAGGACCTTTAACACTCTACCTATTTCAGTTAGGGAAAAATTACAGTCCTGTTCTGAAGCAACCGGCAGGTACTTAAACCAGCAAATAGGAGGAAGGGAGCCAATCAGCTCACGCTGTTGTCATACCTAACTGGCCGATCCCAGTATCGAAGCCATACTGTTAGGTTAAATTTCTCTAGATTAGACTAACCTCCAGGCACTTCGAGCACGTCACAAATTCGCCCCACCTTTGGTCCGAGACTTGAACCCGAACATGGCTGTGGTTTTTCGTGACTCCAGATGTGT
This sequence comes from Phyllomedusa bahiana, assembly GCA_025379985.1. Classification (NCBI taxonomy): domain Eukaryota; kingdom Metazoa; phylum Chordata; class Amphibia; order Anura; family Hylidae; genus Phyllomedusa; species Phyllomedusa bahiana. Next base: position 21,500 of record JAODAL010016069.1, read on the forward strand.
TATTTTGCCGGGGACGTTTTGCCATTCCTTTTTCTTGGATGTTGTGGGAAGGGGGGACAGCAAAGCTTTTGGGAGGCGGATTGGAGGAGATTGGAGCGGATTCACTTTTGTTCTAAAGTTTTTGCTGCTCTTCTACATTCAGTGCCTAATACAGTGGGCTCTTATTCTCTATACCCTCTTGTTACTATAATATTGCTAGTATGTACTGTAAGGCCATGTTCACACGGCTTAAAATGGGCCGTATTTTGGTCCGTAATTACGCGCCAAAGTGCGCCAATTACGGGCCGAAAACGGCCCATTCATTACGGTAATTCACAGTTCTCATAGACGGATTACGTCTCCTCTCCCCACCCGGCGAAGCTGCCGGGCGGGGAGATAATTGACATGTCACTTTCTAGCGGCGTATACGCGCCGCTAGCAGTGATTGTCTATGGGCCGGCGAAGTGCCGGCCCCCCTCACTGCTCCGCCCCCGTCCACACGGCGTAATTGCGGGGCGTAATTACGCCCTGCAAATACACCGTGTGAACATCTCCTAAGGGTCCTGAATTCACACTTTTGGGTTGTTTATTTCTAAAATACGTTATAATACTGAGCTGCGGTTATACAATATGTGCCTGCGCGCACAAATGTCTCGGTTTGAATTTATACACTTACTGTGATTCATGTCTTTGGTGCACTTTGTAACTCTATTGTGGAAGCTCTTAATAAAAATATGTTTAAAAAAAAAGAAAAAAAGAAGTTATGGCTATCAGAAGAAAGCGATGCATAAATATTGTTTTATACAATAAAAACTGTTTTTTTTGGGGGGGGCTACAACATAAACAAACTATATAAATTATGTAAGGTCTACTGCATGGTCAGCGCTGTTAAAAATAAAAATAAAAAACTACTAGGATTGCAGTATTTTCTACACTTTACCTTCCAAGAAACATAATTAACCCCTTACTGACAGCCAGTCATAAACTTTTGGCTGTTCATTTTTTCTGTGGAACAATATACACATTTTAACATTGACCATGCAATGTACAAGTAATGTACTGGGAAACCCCCCAAAAAATTCTAAGTGGGGTGAAATGTAAAAAAAACTTACTTGCGCCATGTTTGCAGGTTTTTTTTAATGTCATTCACTGTCTGGAATGAATGATGTGGTATCTGTATTGTGCAGGTCAGTAGGATCCTGGTGATGCCAATATCTAAGGTTTTCATTATTTCTTAAATTTGCGCTGCAGCGCCATTTTCTGAGACCAATGACTATTTTGTTTTGCCATCTTTGGACCTGAGTGAGGGCTCGTTCACTTTCGGGAAACGTAACTTTTTTAACACTTATTACAATTCTTTAGGGACATGAAATGACCCCTAAAAACCTCACAATTTTGGATACGGAATAAATTATATTTTAATAAATCAGACTTTTACTGATGTGACAGTATTAATTATGTGTATTTTTTTATTTGTAAAATAGCAAAAGGTGAGTGATTTGAACTTTTATTATTTTTTTATACTTAAAAAATTATTTATTATTAGCATAAGCAGTCCAGCTGGGTACTTGAACATTAGTGGGCCCGAATGCTTGTACACCCTACTGCATTATATATATAATGCAGAAAGGTGTACAAAGATGGCGGTTATATTAGTTCCTGCCTGGGACATTAACATGGCGCTATGAAAGCCTTCATTAGGCTTCCAGCTGTCAAGATAACGGATCGGCACCTGACTTCTGTGGTCACATGAAGGCAAGTAACTTCTGAAGCCAAATATTGGTTACAGCATCATGTGATCCATGAACGTGACCCGGGGGAACACTGGAGCTCTGGCAACACTGGAACGGTGGTGATGGGAGAGGTAAGTATAGGTTAATATTAAATTTAAATTAAATTTTAAATTTAACTTTACATCAGGGAAGATAAGGAGTAAGTAAAAACATCCCGAATCCGGCTCCAAGATAAAAAACAAATAAATAAATAGAAACAATAATGTAGCATTTAGTTATTAGACATTTATGAGCAAGTGTGGAAAAATAGAGGAGTTGGAAGCTTGGCTTACTGATTCCACAGCCCCACTTTACATAGCGCCAAAATGCCCTCCAGTACTTTATAACACAGAGGATATGTATACAAAGAAAACTGCACACTAAAGAGAAATAAATTAATAGTTTAAACAAGAGGAATGAGGGTTCTGGTCACAAGAGCTTAAAATCTATATGAAATAGAGGTGAAAGTGCTTTTAGTACAATTATCCAGCTACATTTGTACACATAAAGCTGCGACATCCAATGTCAGTGAACAGATACGAAGTCAGTTAGGGTGCACAGAGTGTAAGGGTTACTGTTAGGGTAACTTCACACAGCGATCACACATGCGTACTTCTAAAACAGCAGGCGTATAGCATCGCTCACAGTCCGTGCTGCCATACGCCTGCTGATTTAGAAGTATGCACTGGCCAGGGTAAGTTCACACGGCGTAATTGTGGCGCCTGATCAGCGTGTACTTCCAAAGCACGGGGGGGGGGGGGGGGACGACCCCCCGGCCCCATTGATATGTTTTGTTCGTGGCGCTTAAGCACCGTGAACAATTGACATGTCAATTCTCCCCCCGCATGTACAATACAATTGTATTGTATACACGGGGAGACGAAGCGTAATCCACAGCTCTCTATGAGAGCTATGAATTACCGTAATTGCGGCGCACTTTGCCACGTAAAAAGTGCAATCCGTGGTGAAATTCACGAGCCGATATACGCGGCAATTTAAGCCGTGTGAACATAACCTAAACATCCGGCCCGGCCTCCATCCACCTTCAATGATTTTACCATGTTTGCAAGCCGTATTAGGGCTCATTCACACGGCTTATTCTGGGACTGATTTCAGCCGTCTTGCATGCCGTATTTGCGCTCCAATACGGCTGAAGTCAGTCCCAGGCATTACGGTAATCCACAGTTCTCATAGAGAACTATGGATTCCGTCTCCTCTCCCCGCTCGGCAAATACGCCAAGCGGGGAGAAAGTGACATGTCAATTATTTACGGCGTGTACGCGCCATGAATAGTGAATGTCTATGGCACGGCAGCCGGCATAATTGTGGGGCAAAATCCGTCCCCGCAATTACGTTGGCAATAAGCCTTGTGAACAAGCCCTTACAGCGCAATCGCACGCAGAAGTACGCCCCGTAAATATGCCGTGTGAACATACCCTTATATGAAGGGATCAGGTCCTGAGGAATAATGTAGAAGGGTGAGGGCTAAACGGAGGTGAAATAGATTAAGGAGGGGTTTCACTTTTATGGAGTTCACTCTTTGGTATAAATGATGTGTTATCTGTATTCTGCAGGTTGATAAAATTCTGGTGATACCAAATTTTTGTAGCTTTCATTGTTTTAGTCCTTTTTTCTTTTAGAAAAAACTCTATTTTTACATTTTCCCTAAAACGTCACCATCTGCGACCGGCAAGGTGTTGTAGGTGTACCAACATGGCTGCTACGAAGGCCTTTTTGAGGCCTCTGGCTGATATGACAACCGATAGTCACCCCATGATTACATCGCAATACGTTTTCTCATTCATTTAGACACTGCGGACGCATTTATGTTCCACTACTTTTAACCCAATGGAAATGCTTCTTGTTTTTATGTCAACATATTCTGACCGCCATGGCTTTATTTTTCTGTTGCTGGGTTTAGGGCTTGTTCACACGGAGTTTTCACTCCGTTTTACAAGCGCTTTTTAGATCCGTCTTGGGGACCGACAGGACGAGCCCAGAGATGGATCTAAACAATTAGCAGTGAGATTATCACTGCGGGCTATGAGGAAGCCGACAGGCAGGAGGGGAACACACAGCAGCGATCTTTCATGTGACCGCCGCTGCGTGTTCCTCATTGCCCGCAGTAATCATCTCACTGCTAATTGTTTAGATCCGTCTCTGGGTCCGTCCTGTCGGTCCCCGAGATGGATCTAAAAAGCGCTTGTAACACGGAGTGAAAACTCCGTGTGAACAAGCCCTAAGACTTTTGTTTTGAAGGTTGAGTTGATGTTTTTATTGATATCATTTAAAGTTCATAAGACTATTTGATCACTTTTTATTCTGGATTTTGGGAGGCGGGATGAACAAATTACAGCAATCCTGTTTTGTATTACTGGTATGTTTATGTCTACATTTTGGACTACTACCCTCAACAACCCCACAGCATTATTTGTATAACTCCCCTGTTTTGTATTACTGGTATGTTTATGTGTAGATTTCACCCCAGCTTTGTGCTCCATAATTACCCTGTGTTTATTTACTGAGCACAGATATTCCACTTGAAGTCTCTGCTTTGCTGGGCCATTTGTAGCTCCCCCAATTTACGACACCTGGGTTAATTGATGCTAGCAAGGAACTCTACATGGCTTAGTATAAATCAGACAGCTTAGGTCTCTGAGACCATCGGTCTATGAGGCATATTTCTTGTGCATATTTGGAAGTGATACATGATCATCAGAAATATGACAGAAGTGAGCTTAAGGGAGCTTGAAGGATTGCCTGTTCTGTGAGTAACTGGTCTCTTTTAACATACACCTTAACATACCCCTTATCCACTATGCTCACTATTGCTATCTACCTTGTAGCCATCTGCCTCCTTTCCTACAACCCAGTGTCGCCCCCTGAAAATGCTATCCACATCAGCGCCTCTCTCCTCCCCTCACCTATGTATACATCCCACACACTGTTTTCCCTTTTTAACTACCCCAAACCACCAGCCTCCATAGTGTTGCACAAACGCCGCTCATACACAACACTAAACCATCTGCTGTCACTTTTCTTTCTCCTGCTTCTTGCTGCAGGGGACATCTCTCCGAACCCCGGCCCTCCTTCCTCTACTGCTCATCCCACCTCCTCCTCCTTCCATAGAAACCCTGCTAACCTGCTCGCTATTCGTTGTATGTCTTTTCCTGCCACTTTTACATGTGCTCTGTGGAATGCCCGATCTGTTGCTAACAAACTCACTGCTGTTCATGACCTGTTCCTCTCTAACTCCCTTAATCTCCTAGCTCTCACTGAAACATGGCTCCAGCCATCCGACACCGCTTCCCTTGCCGCTCTCACCTATGGCGGCCTACACTTCACCCACACCCCCAGACCTGAGAACAGGCCGGGTGGAGGAGTTGGCATACTCCTTTCTCCACACTGCACTTACCAGGTCATTCCTCCTGCACCCTCCCTCACTTTCCCCTCCTTTGAGGTCCACACCCTCAGACTCTTTCGGCCATTTTCCCTCAAAATCGCGGTTGTGTACAGACCTCCCGGCTCACCCCGCCAGTTTCTGGATCATTTTGCGGCCTGGCTCCCTCACTTCCTCTCCACTGAAATACCCACACTCATCATGGGTGATTTCAACATCCCCATTGACAACCCTATGTCTCCTTCTGCCTCTCGGTTTCTTTCGCTAACATCATCCTTTGGCCTCTTGCAATTTACAGATTCTCCCACCCACAAGGATGGACACGCTCTTGATTTGGTTTTCTGCAGTCACTCATCAATTAATAACCTCACTAATTCTCCGTATGCGCTCTCTGATCACAGCCTTATCTCCTTCACTATCACCATTTCTCAGCCTTTTTGGACACACCTGCCCATCACCCATCCAGAAACATTCGCTCCATGAACACTCAGGAACTCATAGACACCATACAGTCCTCACTGCCCCCAATCTCCTCCGACTCCTGTCCTGACCTGGCTATCAAGCAATACAATGAAACTCAACCACCCTGGACATATTGGCACCACTCAGACACCGCACCACCAGAGTCAGACACCCGCAGCCATGGCACACACCTGAGACTCGCTTTCTACAACGCTGTTCCAGGTGTGCTGAGAGACTGTAGAGAAAGTCAAAGCTACCTCCTGACTTTCTCCGCTATAAATTCATGCTCAGGACTTACCACACTGCCCTTCACTGCGCCAAACAAAAATACTTCATCTCCCTCGTCTCCACATTACACAACAACCCAAAACGCCTGTTTGACACTTTCCACTCCCTCCTCAGGCCAAAAGCTCAGGCCCCGGTCACTGACCTCTGTGCTGAAGACCTGGCGACTCACTTCAAAGATAAAATAGACAGTATCCGGCAAAACATTGCTTCTCAATCCTCAAGTAACACCCATCCCGTCCCCTCCGGCACGTCCTCTAGTCTGCTCTCAACCCTTGACCCAACGACAGAAGAAGAAGTGTCCAGGTATCTCCTGTCAGCTCGCCCCACCACCTGCTCTAGTGACTCCATTCCCTCCCACCTTGTCCAGTCCATTTCTCCAGCTATCATCTCTCACCTTGCTGCAATCTTCAACCTCTCTCTCTCTACTGGGATCTTTCCATCTTCCTTTAAACATGCCATCATAACCCCTTTACTTAAAAAGCCCTGAATGGAGGGAGACATACTTCAAGTTTATGCACAGAGCCATCTATGGATTCAATATCCCCCCTCATGCCTCGGCCCCACACAGGAAGGTTGCATGTCCTAAATGCTCCCTCCCGAAAAGCGATCTCCCACATGGAATGTGGAGTTGCCCTGAGGTACAAACCTTCTGGAAGCGCTTACTCCAGGTTCTAATGGATAAGGGGCGTATAGAGCTCACCCTGTCCCCGGCAACACTGCTCTTCCATGACTTAACAACCATACCAACACACCATTCGGTCATTCACATAATTATCCTGGCAGCAAAAAGATGCCTACTAAAAAATTGGCTGGACCCACATATACCAGGGATCTCTACAGTACTAGGGGTGGTTAAAAAGTATATGGAAACAGAAAGGGTGGAAGCGGAGTTAGCCAAATCCACAAAAACGGAGAAATTCTTCACTAAATGGAACACTTTTATCTGCCACTTTTTAGATGAGGAGGAAATTAGACTCTTGGTGACACCCTTTAAGTATACTAGGTGGTATTTGGAGGGTGAACTGGGGGGTACATTAGGGAGACTAAAGATTTGAGGGGTTGAGAGAGGGAGAGAAAGAATCCACTGAGGACACACTGACTCACGAATGGGGTCTAAACCTTGGGGGTCTTAAGGAAAGGCCGAATGCATTGCTTTGAATGCGGATCATGAGGGTCTATATCAGTCCCCACATGTGAAGTAGAATTTTGGGCTCATGGTGAACTTATTTTACATTCTCACAATGTTCTTGTTTTTTTTTTTTTTTTTTTAAATTAATTCCATGGTTTGTGTCCGGTGTTTTTGGACAAACCACCCAGTGTGGCCTGGTTTCTAACTTTGTCAGCTTGCTGACTTTATTTCCCCTAGGGTGTCTCTGACCCTGTAAGAGGGTAGCCATATCCCTACACAGGGAGGACTCAGCCCAGAGCATATGAAAGACTCTCGCATGCACGGCTTTGCAAGATTACATCTTACCTCACTGTTGAAAATAGTCTGCCACGGACATTGATATGGAAGACTAATAGTCGGTACTGTTAAAAAATTATTCTTTCACCTGTATTTTGGTTGTTGACACCATTATATTGTAAAACCAATAAAAACATGTTTTAAAAGAAAAGAAAAAAAAAAGCCCTCTATGGACCCATCGTGCGCTGCCAACTACCGACCAATCTCTAATCTGCCCTTCATCTCTAAACTCCTGGAACGCTTAGTCTACTCTCGTCTAATCCGCTATCTCTCTGACAATAATCCCCTACAATCCGGTTTCCGCACTCCACAGAAACTGCTTTCGTTAAAGTCTCTAATGACCTCCACACTGCTAAATCACAGGGCAAATACTCGTTGCTGCTTCTCCTGGACATCTCTGGAGCGTTTGACACTGTGGATCACCACCTTCTCCTCAGCATGCTCGGCGCCATTGGCCTCCAGGACACCGCTCTCTCTTGGTTCTCTTCCTACCTCTCTGACCGCTCCTTCAGTGTCTCATTTTCCGGTTCTACCTCCTCTCCTCTTCCTCTTGCTGTTGGGGTTCCTCAGGGATCGGTTCTAGGTCCTCTCCTTTTTTCACTCTACACATCCCCCATTGGACAAACCATCAGCAGATTTGGCTTCCAAAACCATGTCTACGCTGATGACACTCAACTATACAGCTCCTCCCCAGACATCACTCCTGCCCTGCTACAAAACACCAGTGACTGTCTGTCCGCTGTCTCTGACATCATGTCCTCTCTCCATCTGAAACTAAACCTCACTAAAACCGAACTTCTTGTCTTTCCACCATCTTCTAACCAACCCTACCCTGCTATTTCTGTCTCAGTGTGTGGCACCACCATAACTCCTAGGCAGCAGGCCCGCTGTCTTGGGGTTATACTAGATTCTGATCTGTCTTTCACCCCCTATATCCAATCCCTTGCCCGCTCCTGTCACCTGCACCTCAAGAACATCTCCAAAATCCGTACTTTTCTCACTGTAGAAACAGCTCAAACCCTCATTGTTGCTCTCATTCATTCTCGTCTTGACTACTGCAACTCCCTGCTTATTGGTCTCCCTCTCTGTAAACTCTCCCCTCTCCAATCTGTCCTGAATGCAGCAGCCAGGCTTGTCTTTCTTTCCAGCCGCTATAATGATGCCTCTACCCTGTGTCAGTCACTGCACTGGTTGCCCATTCAGTACAGGATACAACATAAACTCATCACTCTCACCCATAAAGCTCTCCACAGCTCTGCACCCCCCTACATTTCCGCTCTCATCTCTGTCTACCACCCTACCCGTGCTCTCCGCTCTGCTGATGATATCAGATTACATGTCTCAGTCATCCGAACCTCCCATGTCTGTCTCAAAGATTTCACACGGGCAGCGCCAATTCTCTGGAATATGCTACCGCGGACAATCAGGCACACTCAGAACCCTCACAGTTTTAAGAGGGCCCTAAGAACACATCTTCTCAGGCTGGCATATCAAGATCCCTAATTGCTAGCCCCCACCTGTTATCACACCTGTCTGTCACTCCCAACACTAGGGCACTCACAGGCACTTATCTGTAAATAGATGTCCTGTCAGGGTCACCCAACTTTTCTGTAAACCCCCTATTTATGAAACATTGCTGGACCATTGTAAACTGAGCACTTCTTAACCCTTTGTCTCACCCATACACCATAATAGATTATAAGCTCTCGCGAGCAGGGTCCTCACACCTTGTGTCTCATTTGTAAGTTATTTTAATGTGTAATGTCTGTATGTATACCCTCTAAATTGTAAAGTGCTGCGGAATATGTTGTCGCTATATAAATAAAAATTATTATTATTAATCCTGTTTTTTTTATATTTTACAGCGGTCACCGTGCAGTATAAATGATATGTTTACTTCACTAAGCAGGTCTATATGATTACAGTGATACCAAAAGGTTTTTTCTTTGTTTTATTACTTTTACACAATAAAAACGAACAAAAAGACATTTTTTTGCAGTGCCACATTACAGGACGTAGAATTTTTTACAATTTTTTTCTGTTGATTAAGCTGCGTAAGGGCTTTTTTTTGCGGGATGAGTTGATGTTTTCATGGGTATAATTTTGGAGACTATAGGACTTCCTGATCGCTGTTATCCATTGTCTGGGAACAAAATACAGGGAGGTCCTTTCCGACCATGAACTAGTTACATTAACCATTCTGACCAACTATATTTTTGTTATGATTTGGCTTTATATCAAAGATACAGTAGGTTATCAGTCCTGCTTGTTTACAAATGGTTTCCAAGGTTACCAACCACCTTTGTGCTCTGGCAGCTTGCTTCTCAGTTTGTACTCTTATCTTTGTCACTGTCGGCTACAGAGAGCTGCTGAGCCTTCTGCCAATGCTGCAGCCGGGGCACAGAGCATCACAACGTCCCGATGTTGCCATTTCCTTAGCAGCACTGAGAGTGTAAACGTCACCACAGTGCTGCTGACCTGAACTCTCAATCAGTAGAGCCTATAGCAGCCACAGAACACAGGAGGCATGTCACGGATCATGCCGCGGTCCCTTGCTATGGACCGCCAGCTACTTGCCTGTCCTGTTGCTTCCTGGGGTCCTGTGTGCGCACTGTACCTCCTAGGGCGCGCGCGCGGCAGCTTCCTGCCTTTTATTGGTTTCCTGTTCTGTGCACCTTCTTCTTGACCTATGACCCCTGACTAAAAGAGGAAGTTCCTGCCTTTGTTCTGGGTCAGTCCGTTGTTTGTTGCATTGCATTGCTGTTTGTTGCAGTGTTGCCATCTCTGCGCTCCTGCCAGCCTCTTTGGATTTTACCCCTAACTTGCTGGTTCAGTCCCCTCGGCCCAGCATAGCTCCTGACCATATGTCTGTCATCTCCTGCTGTCCTGTGTCTGCTGTATCTTGCCGTGATCCCCGTCCTTTATGTGCTCTCCTGTTCCTGCTGTATCCTGCCATATCCTGATGTTGCTATGTGTATGTTTATTCCGGCTGTATCCTGCTGCACATGCGACCTGGGGGTCTCCGCTGCGAAGTCCGTCCCACTTTGCGGCGGGCCCCGGTGAAGACCAGGGGCCCCTTAGACTCCGCTCCCTGGCGTGGTCTCCATATACCATCTCGCCGGCGTTGATCACAGAGGATCCACACCCGGATGTCAGCAGTCGCCGCACCTTTACAAGGCGAAGCAGGAAGTGCAACACCAGAAAAGTCTGGAGGACAAGAAGTTCAGAAAAAGGAAACTGTCTGTTCCTTTATGCTGCCCGAACAATGGACAGTGTGAAATGGACATATGTATCAATCTTAAAATGCATTACAAGGTGAATGGGCAACCAATGCAGTGACTGGCACGGGATAGAGGCATTGGTGAAACACCTGGACAGGCAGATGTGTCAGAACACACAGAAGATGAGAAGACTGACTAATTTAAGTGTTCCTGGCTTCCGTTTAGCGTACTGATGAGGCCACATGGAAAGCAGTGGCATCAGCCACCCATAGGGTCTCACTGTAAAAGCTTAAAGGTTTAACATATACATTTTTTAAACAATGCCATTGTATAGAATAGTTTAGGCACTCACTAATTCTATACTTTTTTTTGGGGAGGGAGGGGGGTATACTGACATATACTAGTACACCAGGCCAATGAGCCCACTATTGTCCTCTGTCAGACCATTTAATCCTTTTGATGTGTTTAATGTATATGTTAGGTACACACTAAACATACACTATAAACATGATCTGTAGTGAGCCTAAAATGTATTATATGGTGAATGGGCAACCAATGCAGTGTTTAGGGTAGAGGCATTGGTATAGCGGCTAGACCAGGCATCCTCAAACTGCGGCCCTCCAGCTGTTGGGAAACTAAAACTCTCATCATGCATTTATATAATCTATAACAGTGGGAATGATGGGAGTTGTAGTTTCCCAACAGCTGGTGGGCCGCAGTTTGAGAATGTATGGGATAGACAGATGTGCCAGGACACCCAGATGGGAAGACTGACTGATTTAAGTGTTCCTGGTTTAGCATATGGCAAGCAGCGGCATTAGTCACCCATTGGGTCCCATTGTAGAAATGTAAACATAATATAGATACTTTTTTTTAAATAATGCAGTTTAATAGAATAGTGAAGGCTCCCACTTATTCTATACTTTTTTTAACCAGCCCAACGAGCACACTTTTGGCCTCCGTCAGGCTATTTAATTCTATGGCTATGTTTAACATACGCTTTGGGTACAAACTAAGCGTGTACCCAGCTTAAACTGTATTCCAAAGTAATCCAAACTGGCACAGGGTAGAGGCATCGGTGTAGTGGTTGGACAGAGAGTTGTGCCAGGACCGACTGGAGATGGGGAGACTGACCATTAAGGGCCACATGTATGAAAACTGTCTAGGTCTGAAATTCACTTTGTTGCCCATAGCAACCAATGAGAGTGCTCCTCTAATTTTTCTAGAGCACTATATGAAATGGGGCGCTCTGGTTGCTATGGGCAATAAAGTGAGTTTTAGACCTAGACAGTTTTCATACATGTGGCCCTTAGGGTATGTTCACACGGCGTGTTGGGTCCGTGTGAACAAACGCTTTTGGATGCGTATTTGGATCCGTTTAGATGGACCGAAACATGCGTCTAACAAGGAGCAGTGTGATTTTACACTGTTCACAATGTAAAACACGTATCGGCGTTCAGACGAGTGATCGCTGATGCGTATCTCACTGCATCTTTCGGATCCATTCCAAGTATTGACATGTCAATTCTTGGTCCGAAAGACGCAGCAGGAGCCCTATAATAAACTATAGGATGCGATCCTGCTGCTGCGTGTTGGATCCGATTGACGCTGCATTTTTGGATGCGATTTTCGGATTCAAAAACGTGGTGTGAACAGCCCTAAGTGTTACACACCACGTTTCTGGCATCTGTTTGACATGCATGCCAATCCGGGAAGCAAGTAGTGGAATCCATAACCCTTAGGATCCCATTGTAAAAGGTATACATTTAACATATTTTTTTAAACAATACTATTGTACAGTATAGCGCAGGTGCATTTTATACTTTTTTTTTTCTTTGCGGTATATGTCCATATACCGGCCCAATGAGCACACTTGTGGCCTCCGTCAGGCCATTTAAACCTATGGATATGTTTAATAATGATAGGACACATCCTGTTTAATATTTAGGCCTCCGGGGATGTCAGTTTGTTTGTTTTCTGTGGCATCGAGAAAGTAATTCATTCAGCGAGAGGAGGTGATCTGTATTATAAACTGCTTAGCAGAGAAACTCGTTGGATTTTCAATCTGTGTAATAGAGCCCCCGGAGGCCTAAATTTTAATCAGGCTCTGTCCTACCATTATTAATTTATAGTCAGTATCTATTAGGACCTCTTTTTGTATTATGTATAGTGCTGTTAGTTTTTACCATATTTTCACCCCGATTCCATTTCGTGGAAGCATAATTGACAGCTCCGGCCGGAAGTGGACGGTTTTTCCTGTACCATCTGACCCTAGCTGTCTTTTTAAATAGGAAGATATGGAGGTAACATGTGGACTCTGATTAAGGATACCGCTTATCCGAAACACATCAGTTTCATTTTTTAACGTGCACTATTGATTTTTTTGGTGATGTCTGTATAAGCCATTTCTAGTTTCCTGCATGGATATTTTTTAATTATGATTCCAATAAACATTGATTATGTTTTAAACAAATTTGGTCCTTTGGAGGAAGCTGGCATTAACTTTCTTACTGTGGACTTAGGGGTGGACTCTACGAAGCTGTGCTCCCGTCGAACAAATCTCCATTGGATCTGAGTGAGCTGATTGCCACATGGTGATTTTGCTTTTACAATAAGGCCAGGTATACACCACGTTTCTGGCTTCTGTTTAACATAACCGCCCAAGTTGGGTGGCATGTAGTGGAATTCCTCACTCTTAGGGTCCATTATAAAAAGGTATACCTTTAACATATACATTTTTAAACAATGCCATTGTATAGAATAGTGCAGGCTCCCACTTATTTTATCCTTTTTTTTTTACCAGCCCAATGTGCACATTTTTGGCCTCCGTCGAGCCATTTAATCCTATGGATGTTTAATGTATACGCCGGGTACAACCTAAACGTGTACCCAGCCTAAACTGTATCCTTAGGGCACGTCCACACGGCAGTGGTAAAATGCCAGTCGGATTCTTTTTAAGAATCAGGCCGGTACTTTGTCTTTTCAGTGGTTTTGGGGGATGGTTCTGTCTGCAGTTTACAGATTTGCCCTTCCCCATTGAATTTACACATCGTCCACCCTAACACCGGACGGGAGCTTGTGCATGTGCCAAATTTTTTGGAACGTCTGGATCTGAAAATCCGTTCAGTGTAGACGGCTGAACGAATTTTCTTTTAAAGTATATGAGGGATGGTTTCTTGTCGGTTTTCAGTTTCCAAATCTGCAAACCATCTGAAAATCCGACGAGAAAATCATGCCATGTGGACGGACCCTTAGGAGAATGGGCATCCAATGCAGTGACTGGCACAGGGTAGAGGCATCGGTGTAGTGGTTGGACAGTTGGGCCAGGACCGACTGGATATAGAAAGATGGACTACTAAGTGTTACAGTAAGGCCAGGTACACATCAGGTTTCTTGCTTCTGTTTGACATACACTCCAAACTGGGTGGCAAGAAGTGGCATCCATCCCCCTTAGGGTTGCATTGTAAAAAGGTATACATTTAGCATATACCTTCCTTAAACAATGCCATTGTATAGAATAGTGCAGGCTTCTGTGTCTTCTAGACATTTTTTTTTTTTTTTTTACCAGCCCAATAAGAACACTTTTGGCCGTCGGGCCAGATAATCCTATGGATATGTTTAATGTGCAGGCTAAACGTGTACCCAGCCTAAACTGTATATTCTTAATGCCAGTCAGATTCCGTTTAGTAATCCACAAACTGTCTGAAAATCTGACGCGAAAACCATGCCATGTGGACGGATACTTAGGAGAATGGGCATCCAATCCGTCGACTGGCACAGGGTAGAGGCATAGGTGTAGTGGTTGGACAGTTGGGCCAGGACCAACTAGAGACAGAAAGACTGAACACTAAGGGCGACATGTCCCAGCACGCCAACGCCAGTTTTTTGGTCTATTTTGGTCCATATTCTTGATGTAGGCGCATTATACGACACTTTGTAATGCGCCTAAAGACGGTGTGCTGTGCGTCCCCGTCACGCAATGCGCCTTTTGAGGCGCATTACATATGTTATGGGCCTGCGTCGGGCAATGCGTATCGATAGGCGCATTACATGTACTACCAATGATATTTTTTTGCTGTGATTCGCTATTTTAGGCGCATTAAGTTTTCTATGCAAGGTATACCTGACGGCAGTTATTTAAAAAGATCGGACTTTCTGGCGCACTTTACACTGATTTAACACGCCTAAAACTGGCGTGGAAACGCCACTTTTCTGACATGTCGCCCTAAGTGTTACAGTAAGGCCAGGATTCTTGCTTCTGTTTGACATACACTCCAAGCCAGGTGGCAAGAAGTGGCATCCATCACCCTAAGGGTATGTTCACACGGCGTGTTTGATCTGTTTTTGGATCTGAAAAATGCATCCAGAAGCACTGCGTAAATCGCACCCAAAACACATCCAACACGCAGGTGTGTGTTTGGCTGCAGCAGGATCGCACCCTATAGTTTTAAATAGGGCGCCTGCTGCGTCAAACGGATCAAGAATTGACATGTCAATTCTTATAACGGACCCAAAAGACGCATCAAATACACATGTAAACAAACATCGGCGATCACTGGTCTGAGCGCTGATGTGTGTTTTACATTGAAAGCAATGTAAATCACACTGCACATTGTTACATGCATGTTTGGGTCCGTTTAGGGTGCAAAACACAGATCCAAACACGCATCTAAAAATGGATCAAACATGCCGTGTAAACGTAGGCATCGGTTTGGCCAGTGTCGGACTGGGTTGCCTAGGGCTCACAGATGGCGTTGACTCTAGGGGCCCCCAGTAGTTGTTTCTGGGCTCACCAGTGGAGATGATTCTAGTTGCCCCCCAGAAGAGTTGTGTCTGGGCCCAAACAAGGAGTATACTCTAAGGGCCCCCCAGTAGAGTTGTTTCTGGGCTCACAGGTAAAGTTGTTTCTAGGGGCCCCCCAGGACAGTTGTTTCTAGGCCCACAGGTGAAGTTGATTGTAGGGGCCCCCCAGGTGAAGTTGATTCTAGGAGCCCCCCCCAGTAGTTTCTGTGCCCACAGGTGTTTGATTCTAGGGGCCCCCAGTACTTTCTGGGCCGCCCGGTGGAGTTGATTCTAGTGGCACCCAGTAGTGGTTCTTGGGCCCACAGGTGGAGTTGATTCTAGTGGCACCCAGTAGAGTTGTTTCTGGGTCGCCCGATGTTGATTATCGTGGCCCCCCAGTAGATGTTCCTGGGCACACAGGTGGAGTTGATTCTAGGGCCCCCCAGTAGAGTTGTTTCTGGGCCGCCAGGTGGAACTGATGCTAGGGACCCCAGTAGTTGTTCCTGGGCCACCAGGTGGAGTTGATTCTAAGGGCCCCCAGTACAGTTGTTTCTGGGCCCACAGGTGGGGTTGATTCTAGTGGCCCCCCACTAGTTGTTTCTGGACCCAGAGTTGGAGCTGACTCGAGGGACCCCCCCAGTAGAGTTGTTTCTGGGCCCACGGGTGTTGATTCTAGTGACCCCCCAGTAGTTGTTCCTGGGCCCACAGGTGGAGTTGATTCTAAGGGCCCCCCAGTAGAGTTGTTTCTTGGACGCCCGCTGGAGTTGATTCTAAGGACCCCAGTAGTTGTTCCTGGACCCACAGGTGGAGCTGACTCCAGGGGCCCCCCAGTAGAGTTGTTTCTGGGCCCACAGGTGTTGATTCTAGGGGCCCCCAGTAAAGTTGTTTGTGGGCCACCGGTGGAATGGATTCTAGGGGCCCCCAGTAGAGTTGTTTGTGGGCCACGGGTGGAGTGGATTCCTGGGGTCCCCCAGTAGTTGTGTCTGGGCCCACAGGTGTTGATTCTAGGGGTCCCCAGTAGTTGTTCCTGCGCCCACAGGTGGAGTTGATTCTGGGGCCCCCCAGTAGAGTTGTTTCTGGGCCGCCAGGTGGAACTGATTCTAGGGACCCCAGTAGTTGTTCCTGGGCCACCAGGTGGAGTTGATTCTAAGGGCCCCCAGTACAGTTGTTTCTGGGCCCACAGGTGGGGTTAATTCTAGTGGCCCCCAACTAGTTGTTCCTGGACACACAGGTGGAGCTGACTCTAGGGACCCCCCAGTAGAGTTGTTTCTGGGCCCACAGGTGGAGTTAATTCTAGGGGCCCCCCAGTAGAGTTGTTTCTGGGCCCACAGGTGGAATTGATTCTAGGAACCCCAGTAGTTGTTCCTGGGCCTATAGGTGGAGTTGATTCTAAGGGCCCCCAGTAGAGTTGTTTCTGGGCCTACAGGCAGGGCGTCGCTAGGCTAGTTTATTGGGGGCACAAGCCCCGAATCTCAGATCGTCTGGTTGCAGGCAGCTGCTGTGTGCCTCAGCACCCCGATCTCTTGACTGTAATGTGCGTCCTCTAAAACACATACAGATCAAAGCCCTTCTTCGTGCAGGAGGAGCGACTGCGCGAGTTCGGCGCTTAGCAGGGAGGAGGGGCACCGTACTCACTGAAGCTCCTGTCAGGACTTCATTTCTGTAGCCGTGTTCACACTAGAGCCTGGCATTCAGAAGCAGCACACAAACAAGTGAGGAGCTCTGCCCCCGCTGTGCTGAGTCCTCAACTACACAGCCTTAAATATGGAGTCATCAGACAGCATACAGGACTCAAGTGAAACCAGTCCAAAAACATAATAAGGGTAGACAAACATAATCTTCATAATAGAACGTACTGAATGTATATATGCGGGGATACACATATGTATATGCATGTAATATTATGCCATGTGTGTGTAATATGTGCAGCATGTGGTGCGTGTATAATGGTATGCGTGTGTATATATGTGTACATATATATGGGTGTGTATGTATATATATATATGTGTGTATATATGTGTGGGTGTATATATGTATATATGTGTGTATATGTGTATATATAACATGTTGTGTATGCATGATGGTAATATATTGTGCGTGTATAGTATATTAAATTGTGTGTACATGTGTGATGTAATGTGATGTACTGTATATATGTGTGGTATGTGTATACACATACATGACCACAAATGCCCTTACGTCGCTAAACAAACCTGCCTGTTCGGTCCTTGACAGTGTAAACCAACTGTGATGAATGATCTTAAAATAATATTTTTTTATACCTGTCATTTGTCAGGGTTGTGTACGTTTTTAGCTGCTGCAGCCAGACCAAGGGTGCGTTCACACGGTGTAATTGCAGGGTGCATTTTGTGGTGTATTTGCGCTTTAATACACCCGACATGTGTACCGCCGCAATTGCGTAATTCATAGCTCTCTATGAGAGCTATGAATTACCATGTCTTCTCCCCTGGCATACAATACGATGGTACGCTGGAGGAGAGAAGTGACAGTGCCCCCACAGTTCATGGGGCGTGAAAATGCCGTGTGAACCCCGCCCTACTGAGAAAAACTTAACACAAAGGGCCCGGACCCCGGATGTTTTGGGACCCTAGCAATGCCCCTGCCCACAGGTGGGGTTGATTCTAGTGGCCCCCCCACTAGTTGTTCCTGGACCCAGAGGTGGAGCTGACTCTAGGGACCCCCCAGTGATTGCTTTGCCCACAGTTGTTTTTTGGTGGCCCACATAGTGTTCCTGGGCCCACAGGTGGAGTTGACTCTAGGGGCCCCCCAGTAGAGTTGTTTCTGGGCCGCCCGCTGGAGTTGCTTCTAGGGACCCCAGTAGTTGTTCCTGGACCCACAGGTGGAGTTGACTCTAGGGGCCCCCAGTAAAGTTGTTTGTGGGCCACCGGTGGAGTGGATTCTAGGGGCCCCCCAGTAGTTGTTCCTGGGCCCACAGGTGTTGATTCTAGGGGCCCCAGTAGTTGTTCCTGAGCCCCCAGGTGGAGTTGATTCTAGGGGCCCCCAGGTGGAATATTTTCTGGGCCCCGGTGGAATATATTCTAGGGCCCCCAGGTGGAAACATATTCTAGGGCCCCATAGTTGTTCCTGGCCCACAGGTGGAACTATTTAGGGGCCCCCAGAAATTGTTCCTGGGCTCACAGGTGGAACATATTCTAGGGGCCCCCAGTAGTTGTTCCTGGGCCCACAGGTGGAATCTATTCTAGGGACCCCCAGTAGTTGTTCTGGAGCCCCCAGGTGCAGTTGATTCTAGGGGCCCCCAGAAGTTGTTCCTGGGCCCACAGGTGAATTATTCTAGGGCCCCAGAGTTGTTCCTGGCCCACAGGTGGAGTTGATTCTAGGGACCCCAGTAGTGTTTGGGCCACAGTGAGTGATCTAGGGGCCCCCAGTAGTTGTTCCTGGACCCATAGGTGGAGTTGATTGTAGGGGCCCCCAGTAGTTGTTCCTGGACCCATAGGTGGAGTTGATTGTAGGGGCCCCCAGTAGTTGTTCCTGGGCCCACGGGTGGAATATATTCTAGGGGCCCCCAGGAGTTGTTCCTGGGCCCACAGGTGGAATATATTCTAGGGGCCCCCAGGAGTTGTTCCTGGGCCCACAGGTGGAATATATTCTAGGGGCCCCCAGAAGTTGTTCCTGGGCCCACAGGTGGAGTTGATTCTAGGGACCCCCAGTAGTTGTTTCTGGGCCCACAGGTGGAGTTGATTCTAGGGGCCCCCAGTAGTTGTTCCTGGACCCATAGGTGGAGTTGATTGTAGGGGCCCCCAGTAGTTGTTCCTGGGCCCACAGGTGGAATATATTCTAGGGGCCCCCAGGAGTTGTTTCTGGACCGCACGGTGGAGTTGACTCTAGGGGCCCCCAGTAGTTGTTCCTGGACCCATAGGTGGAGTTGATTGTAGGGGCCCCCAGTAGTTGTTCCTGGGCCCCATGGAGAACAGGGCACTTTGAGGAGAGCAGCCAGTGACCCAGCAGTTACCACCCCCTCCTTTCCCTACACAGACGTCAGCCCGCGTCTCCAGGATCCCGCACTGTCGTTAATAACGGAGCAGTCGTCCGTTCTCTGCCCGTTATTTGTCCGCCGGCCTCTGCCGTAAGTGAACCTGCCGGCTCGCAATGTGACAGTGTGTATGTCCGGGCAGGAAGAGGAGGTGGTTGCTATCGATGATGGTGGGAGAGGAGGAGGTGCTCAGCTGAAGCTACTGCTCATGACGCAGGAAAAATGCACCGCCGGCCAAAAAAGACAGCGGCTGCCAGCCCGAAACCGCCAGCAATAACCGAGCGCTACAAGCGGCAGGGCAGAGGCGCCGGGAGCCGCCGCGCACAGGCCACACGCCTCAGCAGCCGAGGAGCGGAAAACCGGCGCGGGAGGCAACGCCAAGAAGTTGCGCCTGAACTTGTGGGGGAGGATATAAAGAAAGCGGCGGCGGTGGCCAGGCGCTCACATGTGTGCGGGCTGCAGCCCGGCGGCGCTCCGGCGGGGGAGGAGGGCGCACTAGGTGAGTGGCGGCCGTTAGCGCACGGTGTGCACGGTATGTGTGCGGCTCCGCGCCGCCTCCCTTTTTTCTAACATGATGAAGTGGAAGGGAAAATGGCTGACGTCCCCCCATCCTGTGTGAGTGAGGATGAGCTAGCACTCCGCCTCTCTCCTCCTCCATGGCTGCCCTTAACCCCTCGCTGCCTGGGCCCCGGCGCCGGCACTTCCTCCCTCTGCCCTCTCGTCTCTCCGCCCCCTTCCCTCTTCTCTTCTGCTTTCTGCCAAACGCCATTACTGAGGTGGAGTGATTTGGAGGGGGTGGGTGGGGGAACAGCGGCGGAGGAGACATGTAGGCCCTGCCTGCAATTACAGCCTGTGACTCATTTAAATGGCTCCCCCCGCCGGAGCCCTGTGACAGGAGCGGCCCCCCCGAGACGGAAGCGGACGGACATGTAAGTAGGAGCCGGGCCTAGTGCTGCCGGACGGGGCCTGTCACTGCCGGTGTCATTGTAACCTCTAGTGCAGGCCGCCGCCATCCGCCAGACGGGAGGGGGTCCTGGCGGCCATGGCCGGGCCTGGCAGAGCCTGCTGCTGCCGCCGCGTTACACGGAGGGGCCACATAGGCTGCAGCTGGGGGCCTGGCACAGTGCAGGCTGGTAATGGTGGTCGCTGGCATAGTGCAGGCTGGTAATGGTGGGCACTGGAGTAGCTGGCATAGTGCAGGCTGGTAATGGTGGGCACTGGAGTAGCTGGCATAGTGCAGGCTGGTAATGGTGGTCGCTGGAGTAGCTGGCATAGTGCAGGCTGGTAATGGTGGTCGCTGGAGTAGCTGGCACAGTGCAGGCTGGTAATGGTGGTCACTGGAGTAGCTGGCATAGTGCAGGCTGGTAATGGTGGTCGCTGGAGTAGCTGGCATAGTGCAGGCTGGTAATGGTGGGCACTGGAGTAGCTGGCATAGTGCAGGCTGGTAATGGTGGTCGCTGGAGTAGCTGGCATAGTGCAGGCTGGTAATGGTGGGCACTGGAGTAGCTGGCATGGTGCAGGCTGGTAACGGTGGTCGCTGGAGTAGCTGACATAGTGCAGGCTGGTAACGGTGGTCGCTGGAGGAGTTGGCATAGTGCAGGCTGGTAATGGTGGTCACTGGAGTAGTTGGCATAGTGCAGGGTGGTAATGGTGGTCGCTGGAGTAGCTGGCATAGTGCAGGGTGGTAATGGTGGTCGCTGGAGTAGCTGGCATAGTGCAGGCTGGTAATGGTGGTCGCTGGAGTAGCTGGTAACGGTGGTCGCTGGAGTAGCTGGCATAGTGCAGGCTGGTAATGGTGGTCACTGGAGTAGCTGGCATAGTGCAGGCTGGTAATGGTGGTCGCTGGAGTAGCTGGCATAGTGCAGGCTGGTAATGGTGGTCGCTGGAGTAGTTGGCATAGTGCAGGCTGGTAATGGTGGTCGCTGGAGTAGCTGGTAACGGTGGGCACTGGAGTAGCTGGTAACGGTGGGCACTGGAGTAGCTGGTAACGGTGGGCACTGGAGTAGCTGGTAACGGTGGTCGCTGGAGTAGCTGGTAACGGTGGTCGCTGGAGTAGCTGGTAACGGTGGTCGCTGGAGTAGCTGGTAACGGTGGTCGCTGGAGTAGTTGGCATAGTGCAGGCTGGTAATGGTGGTCACTGGAGTGGTTGGCATAGTGCAGGCTGATAATGGTGGTCGCTGGAGTAGCTGGCATAGTGCAGGCTGGTAATGGTGGTCACTGGAGTAGCTGGCATAGTGCAGGCTGGTAATGGTGGTCGCTGGAGTAGCTGGTAACGGTGGTCGCTGGAGTAGCTGGCACAGTGCAGGCTGGTAATGGTGGTCGCTGGAGTAGTTGGCATAGTGCAGGCTGCTAGTGGTGGTCACTGGAGTAGCTGGCATAGTGCAGGCTGGTAATGGTGGTCACTGGAGTAGCTGGCATAGTGCAGGCTGGTAATGGTGGTCGCTGGAGTAGTTGGCATAGTGCAGGCTGGTAATGGTGGGCACTGGAGTAGCTGGCATAGTGCAGGCTGGTAATGGTGGGCACTGGAGTAGCTGGCACAGTGCAGGCTGGTAATGGTGGTCGCTGGAGTAGTTGGCACAGTGCAGGCTGGTAATGGTGGTCACTGGAGTAGCTGGCACAGTGCAGGCTGGTAACGGTGGTCGTTGGAGTAGCTGGCACAGTGCAGGCTGGTAACGGTGGTCGTTGGAGTAGCTGGCACAGTGCAGGCTGGTAACGGTGGTCGCTGGAGTAGCTGGCATAGAGCAGGCTGGTAATGGTGGTCGCTGGAGTAGCTGGCATAGAGCAGGCTGGTAATGGTGGTCGCTGGAGTAGCTGGCATAGAGCAGGCTGGTAATGGTGGTCGCTGGAGTAGCTGGCATAGAGCAGGCTGGTAATGGTGGGCGCTGGAGTAGCTGGCATAGTGCAGGCTGGTAATGGTGGGCACTGGAGTAGCTGGCATAGTGCAGGCTGGTAATGGTGGTCACTGGAGTAGCTGGCATAGGGCAGGGTGGTCACTGGAGTAGCTGGCATAGTGCAGGCTGGTAATGGTGGTCGCTGGCATAGTGCAGGCTGGTAATGGTGGTCGCTGGCATAGTGCAGGCTGGTAATGGTGGTCGCTGGAGTAGCTGGCATAGTGCAGGCTGGTAATGGTGGTCGCTGGAGTAGCTGGCATAGTGCAGGCTGGTAATGGTGGTCGCTGGAGTAGCTGGCATAGTGCAGGCTGGTAATGGTGGTCGCTGGAGTAGCTGGCATAGTGCAGGCTGGTAATGGTGGTCACTTCAGTAGCTGGCATAGTGCAGGCTGGTAATGGTGGTCACTGGAGTAGCTGGCATAGGGCAGGGTGGTCACTGGAGTAGCTGGCATAGTGCAGGCTGGTAATGGTGGTCGCTGGCATAGTGCAGGCTGGTACTGGTGGTCAGAGTAGCTGGCATAGTGCAGGCTGGTAATGGTGGTCGCTGGAGTAGCTGGCATAGGGCAGGCTGGTAATGGTGGTCGCTGGAGTAGCTGGCATAGGGCAGGCTGGTAATGGTGGTCTCTGGAGTAGCTGGCACAGTGCAGGCTGGTAATGGTGGTCGCTGGAGTAGCTGGCATAGGGCAGGCTGGTAATGGTGGTCGCTGGAGTAGCTGGCATAGTGCAGGCTGGTAATGGTGGTCGCTGGAGTAGCTGGCATAGTGCAGGCTGGTAATGGTGGTCACTGGAGTAGCTGGCATAGTGCAGGCTGGTAATGGTGGTCGCTGGAGTAGCTGGCATAGTGCAGGGTGGTAATGGTGGTCACTGGAGTAGCTGGCATAGTGCAGGCTGGTAATGGTGGTCACTGGAGTAGCTGGCATAGTGCAGGCTGGTAATGGTGGTCACTGGAGTAGCTGGCACAGTGCAGGCTGGTAATGGTGGTCACTGGAGTAGCTGGCACAGTGCAGGCTGGTAATGGTGGTCGCTGGAGTAGCTGGCATGGTGCAGGCTGGTAATGGTGGTCGCTGGAGTAGCTGGCATAGGGCAGGCTGGTAACGGTGGTACGCTGGAAGCTGCATAGTGCAGGCTGGTAAGGGTGGTCGCTGGAGTAGCTGGCATAGTGCAGGCTGGTAATGGTGGTCGCTGGAGTAGCTGGCATAGTGCAGGCTGGTAATGGTGGTCACTGGAGTAGCTGGCATAGTGCAGGCTGGTAATGGGGCTGGGTGCTGGCAAGTGCAGGCTGGTGATGGTGGTGGTCACTGGAGTAGCTGGCACTGTGCAGGCTGGTAAGTGTGGTCGCTGGAGTAGCTGGCATAGTGCAGGCTGGTAATGGTGGTGCTGGAGTAGCTGGCACTAGTGCAGGCTGGTAATTGGTGGGCATGGAGTAGCTGGCATAGTGCAGGCTGGTAATGGTGGTCGCTGGAGTAGTTGGCATAGTGCAGGGTGGTAATGGTGGCGCTGGAGTAGCTGGCATAGTGCAGGGTGTTAATGGTGGTCACTGTAGTAGCTGGCATAGTGCAGGCTGGTAATGGTGGGTACTGGAGTAGCTTGGCACAGTGCAGGCTGGTAATGGTGGGGCGACTGGAGTAGCTGGCACAGTGCAGGCTGGTAATGTGGTGCTGGAGTAGCGGCACAGTGCAGGCTGGTAATTGGTGGGAGCTGGAGTAGCTGGGTACGGCTGGTCGTGGAGTAGCTGGCATAGTGCAGGCTGGTAATGGTGGTCACTGAGTGCTGGCAAGTGCAGGCTGGATATGGTGTCGCTGGAGTAGCTGGCACAGTGCAGGCTGGTAATGGGTGTCGTGGAGTAGCTGGCAAGTGGGCAGGCTGGTAATGGTGGTAGCTGGCATAGTGCAGGCTGGTAGTGGTGGTCGCTGGAGTAGGCTGGCACAGTGCAGGCTGGTAATGGTGGGTCACTGGAGTAGCTGGCAAGTGCAGGTGGTAATGGTGGGCACTGGAGTAGCTGGCAGAGTGCAGGCTGGTCATGGTGGGCACTGGAGTAGCTGGCATAGTGCAGGCTGGTTATGGTGGTATCTGGAGTAGCTGGCATAGTGCAGGCTGGTAATGGTGGGCACTGGAGTAGCTGGCACAGTGCAGGCTGGTAAGGTGGCATGGAGGGAGCTGGCATAGTGCAGGCTGGTAATGGGGGGGCACTGGAGTAGCATGGTCATGGTGCGGCTGGTATGGTGGGCAGCTGGAGAGCTGGCACTGTGCAGGCTGGTCATGGTGGGAGCTGGCACAGTGCAGGCTGGTCATGGTGGGAGCTGGCACGGTGCAGGCTGGTCATGGTGGGAGCTGGCACGGTGCAGGCTGGTCATGGTGGGAGCTGGCTCGGTGAGGCTGGTCATGGTGGAGTGGGGCTGGCACGGTGCAGGCTGGTCATGGTGGGGGCTGGCACGGTGCAGGTGGTCATGGTGGGAAGGGGTGGCACAGTGCAGGCTGGTCATGGTGGGAGCTGGAGGTGCTGGCACGGTGCAGGCTGGTCATGGTGGGAGCTGGAGGGCCTGGCACAGTGCAGGCTGGTCATGGTGGGAGCTGGAGGGCCTGGCACAGTGCAGGCTGGTCATGGTGGGAGCTGGAGGGCCTGGCGCAGTGCAGGCTGGTCATGGTGGGAGCTGGAGGGCCTGGCGCAGTGCAGGCTGGTCATGGTGGGAGCTGGAGGGCCTGGCACAGTGCAGGCTGGTCATGGTGGGAGCTGGAGGGCCTGGCACGGTGCAGGGTGGGGCATGGTGGGAGTGGAGGGCCTGGGACAGTGCAGGGAGGTCATGGTGGGAGCTGGCACAGTGCAGGCAGGTCATGGTGGGAGTTGGCACAGTGCAGGCAGGTCATGTGGGAGCTGGAGGGGCCTGGCACAGTTGCAGGCTGGTCATGGTGGGAGCTGGAGGGGCCCGGCACAGTGCAGGCAGGTCATGGTGGGAGCTGGCACAGTGCGGCAGGTCATGGTGGGAGTGGCACAGTGCAGGCAGGTCATGGTGGGAGCTGGCACAGTGCAGGAGGGGCATGGTGGGAAACTGGAGGGCCTGGCACAGTGCAGGCTGGTCATGGTGGGGAGCTGGAGGGCATGGCTCAGTGCAGGCAGGTCCATGGTGGGAGCTGGCACAGTGCAGGCAGGTCATGGTGGGAGCTGGCACAGTGCAGGCAGGTCA
Source organism: Phyllomedusa bahiana (assembly GCA_025379985.1). Lineage (NCBI taxonomy): Eukaryota > Metazoa > Chordata > Amphibia > Anura > Hylidae > Phyllomedusa > Phyllomedusa bahiana. Next base: position 46,953 of record JAODAL010016069.1, read on the forward strand.
TGGTGGGAGCTGGCACAGTGCAGGCAGGTCATGGTGGGAGCTGGAGGTCCGGGCACCGTGCAGGCTGGTCATGGTGGGAGCTGGAGGGCCTGGCACAGTGCAGGCAGGTCACGGTGGGAGCTGGCACAGTGCAGGCAGGTCACGGTGGGAGCTGGCACAGTGCAGGCAGGTCACGGTGGGAGCTGGCACAGTGCAGGCTGGTCATGGTGGGAGTGGGGGCCCGGGCGGTGCAGGTGGTCATGGTGGGAGCTGGCACGGTGCAGGCAGGTCACGGTGGGAGCTGGCACGGCGCAGGCTGGTCATGGTGGGAGCTGGCACGGCGCAGGCTGGTCATGGTGGGAGCTGGCACGGCGCAGGCTGGTCATGGTGGGAGCTGGCACAGTGCAGGCTGGTCATGGTGGGGAGCTGGAGGGCCTGGCACGGTGCAGGCTGGTCATGGTGGGAGCTGGCACGGTGCAGGCAGGTCAGGGTGGGAGCTGGGACGGTGCAGGCAGGTCACGGTGGGAGCTGGCACAGTGCAGGCAGGTCATGGTGGGAGCTGGCACAGTGCAGGCAGGTCATGGTGGGAGCTGGAGGGCCTGGCACAGTGCAGGCTGGTCATGGTGGGAGCTGGAGGGGCTGGCACAGTGCAGGCAGGTCATGGTGGGAGCTGGCACAGTGCAGGCAGGTCATGGTGGGAGCTGGCACAGTGCAGGCAGGTCATGGTGGGAGCTGGCACAGTGCAGGCAGGTCATGGTGGGAGCTGGCACAGTGCAGGCAGGTCATGGTGGGAGCTGGCACAGTGCAGGCAGGTCATGGTGGGAGCTGGCACGGTGCAGGCAGGTCATGGTGGGAGCTGGCACGGTGCAGGCAGGTCATGGTGGGAGCTGGCACGGTGCAGGCAGGTCATGGTGGGAGCTGGCACAGTGCAGGCAGGTCATGGTGGGAGCTGGCACGGTGCAGGCAGGTCATGGTGGGAGCTGGCACGGTGCAGGCTGGTCATGGTGGGAGCTGGAGGGCCTGGCACGGTGCAGGCAGGTCACGGTGGGAGCTGGCACGGTGCAGGCAGGTCATGGTGGGAGCTGGCACGGTGCAGGCAGGTCATGGTGGGAGCTGGCACCCGTGCAGGTGGTTTATGGTGGGAGCTGGCACGGTGCAGGCAGGTCATGGTGGGAGCTGGCACGGTGCAGGCTGGTCATGGTGGGAGCTGGAGGGCCTGGCACAGTGCAGGCTGGTCAGGGTGGGTGCTGGCACAGTGCAGGCAGGTCATGGTGGGAGCTGGAGGGCCTGGCACAGTGCAGGCAGGTCATGGTGGGAGCTGGCACGGTGCAGGCTGGTCATGGTGGGAGCTGGCACGGTGCAGGCTGGTCATGGTGGGAGCTGGCACGGTGCAGGCTGGTCATGGTGGGAGCTGGCACGGTGCAGGCTGGTCATGGTGGGAGCTGGCACGGTGCAGGCTGGTCATGGTGGGAGCTGGCACGGTGCAGGCTGGTCATGGTGGGAGCTGGAGGGCCTGGCGCGGTGCAGGCTGGTCATGGTGGGAGCTGGCACGGTGCAGGCAGGTCATGGTGGAGCTGGCACGGTGCAGGCAGGTCATGGTGGGAGCTGGCACGGTTTCAGGTGGTTTATGGTGGGAGCTGGGACGGTGCAGGCAGGTTTATGGTGGGAGCTGGCACGGTGCAGGCAGGTCATGGTGGGAGCTGGCACGGTTTCAGGCAGGTCATGGTGGGAGTGGCACGGTGCAGGCAGGTCATGGGTGGGGGCTGGCACGGTGCAGGCAGGTCATGGTGGGAGCTGGCACGGTGCAGGCAGGTCATGGGGGAGCTGGCACCGGGCAGGAGGTCATGTGTTGGGAGCTGGGACGGTGCAGGCGGTCATGGTGGGAGCTGGCACGGTGCAGGCAGGTCATGGTGGGAGCTGCAGGGCCTGGCACGGTGCAGGCAGGTCATGGTGGGAGCTGGCCGGTGCAGGCAGGGGCATGGTGGGAGCTGGCACGGTTGCAGGCTGGTCATGGTGGGAGCTGGAGGGGCCTGGCACAGTGCAGGCAGGTCATGGTGGGAGCTGGCACGGTGCAGGCAGGTCATGGTGGGAGCTGGCACGGTGCAGGCAGGTCATGGTGGGAGCTGGCACGGTGCAGGCAGGTCATGGTGGGAGCTGGCACGGTGCAGGCTGGTCATGGTGGGAGCTGGAGGGCCTGGCACAGTGCAGGCAGGTCATGGTGGGAGCTGGCACAGTGCAGGCAGTTCATGGTGGGAGATGTAACAGTGCAGGCACTTCATGGTGGGAGCTGGAGGGCCTGGCACGGTGGGAGGCTGGTTTTGGTGGGAGCTGCAGGGCCTGGCACGGTGCAGGCAGGTCATGGTGGGAGCTGGCCGGTGCAGGCAGGTTTATGGTGGGAGCTGGCACGGTGCAGGCTGGTCTGGTGGGAGTGGCACGGTGCAGGTGGTCATGGTGGGAGCTGGCACGGTGCAGGCAGGTCATGGTGGGAGCTGGCACGGTGCAGGCTGGTCATGGTGGGAGCTGGCACGGCGCAGGCTGGTCATGGTGGGAGTGGCACGGCGCAGGCTGGTCATGGTGGGAGCTGGCACGGCGCAGGCTGGTCATGGTGGGAGCTGGCACGGCGCAGGCTGGTCATGGTGGGAGCTGGCACGGCGCAGGCACGGCGCAGGCACGGCGCAGGCTGGTCATGGTGGGAGCTGGAGGAGCTGGCACGGCGCAGGCTGGTCATGGTGGGAGCTGGAGGGCCTGGCACAGTGCAGGCAGGTCATGGTGGGAGCTGGAGGGCCTGGCGCAGTGCAGGCTGGTCATGGTGGGAGCTGGAGGGCCTGGCGCAGTGCAGGCTGGTCATGGTGGGAGCTGGCACAGTGCAGGCTGGTCATGGTGGGAGCTGGAGGAGCTGGCACGGCGCAGGCAGGTCATGGTGGGAGCTGGAGGGCCTGGCACGGTGCAGGCTGATAGTGGTTCCTTTCCCGGTCCACCCTGCACATAGTATATGATGACCTCAAAGTGCAGTGTGTAATAGTTGTCCCACTTGTACCCGGTTATCTCCTTGTTCCTCACCTCGTTCAGTTTTGGAAGCTTCTTTCAGGGGTTTTCCAGACTAGGTGAAAAAAATGGTAAAACTCTTCTAACCTTCAAACTCCTACCATCCAAATTTCAAGTGCATGAAGAGGCGTTGTAATAATTTCTGCTGCGAGACAGAGACCCCCGGTAAGGGCATGTCCCCACGGCACGGGTGTTCGGCCCAGTGGTTCTGCCACCTGCAAAACAGTGTACCTGCACATTCTTCCATCTGGTTTGCGGACGGAATCTGTGAAAGTCAATGTGAAGCGGGAGGGCTCTTCTCCGCTCATTGTAGGGACGGCCGCACAACAGGACAAGTACCGGTTGGATAGACAGACTGGTATTAGTCTCTTGCTGTGGGGACGCAGCCTAACTGATCACCTCATTGACCTACCCCGAGGGCTTGAGAGAGGAACAGTTCTGAAGTGGAATAACCTCTACTGAGCGCTCCTTTCCCATCTCTGCTGCACTGTTCCTGGCCAGTCTGCACCCATTCTGTGCATTGTTCAGATGGTGCAGCGGCCAGTCCCCAGCCTCATGCACAAGCCCATGATTAGTGGCGCCTCACGTATGTCATTTACCTGGCGTGGTGTCATGTATGGCGCCAGATGACTGAGGTCAGTGGCTGCAGTGACACATGACTGATGCACGTGATGTCTCTACCAACAGGAGACTTTCCGGTGAGGAAGTGTTTGTGTATTTTAGAACCGCTTCAGCATCTAGAGCCGAGGCCGCAGACTCGGACAGGTGAATGGACCACACATAAAAAAAATAACACTAGCGGCCTGCATTTTTATAAAAAAAAAAATGTAAAGTACAAAATGATTGCCTAGGTCGTTCCATCCTGTGTACCCGATAAGCATCTCATAATGGGGAAGGGTGGTGTGTAGATTTTTGGGCTACATCTCCACTGGACAAAACACGGCCCAAAAGCAACCGTTTTTTTCTTCCCGATGCAGAACCGCGTTTTTTGTCACGCTTTGTTCAAAAAAGTCGATTCTACTTTTTTTTTTTTTTTCTCTTTTACGTCGCCCATACAATTGTATTGTATTGGAAGACCCCAAGAAAACTAAAAGCGCCAGTGTATCACACAATGTGTATAACACCCCGGCGCCAGAAGACGAGATGTGGAGACTGCAGCTCTTATTTTCTATTGCCACCAATTGGGGCTGCGGGAACGATCGTATCTCCAGTGCTTTTAAAAAAACAAAAAGTGCCGAACATACGATCGTTCTGCTGTGCAGTGGAGAGACAGCCTTACACATTTTTTCTTTTGTCACAGTATGGGACTGGAGTTAGTGATCTTTATTACAGTACATCACAGTGCATAACTGTACTGCAATGTATTATCCCAACTGTGCGCTAGCCTGTTTAAAGGGGTTGTCCATAAAAAAAAAAAAAACACACACATATATTTATTACACACACTGTATATGTGTGTGTGTGTAGTTATATAAACCCGCGTATAAGCCGAGGCACCTACTTTTGCCACAAAAACTGGGAAAACGTATTGACTCGAGTATAAGCCTAGGGTGGAAAATGCAGCAGCTACTGGTGAATTATAAAAATGGATACTAATAAAATTACATAGGCAGGTATAGGCATTTTAATGTCCCATAGCAGGTATATGTACCCCATAGGCAGGTTATAGGCAGTTTAATGTCCCCCATAGGCAGGTTATAGGCAGTTTAATGTCCCCCATAGGCAGGTTATAGGCAGTTTAATGTCCCCCATAGGCAGGTTATAGGCAGGTATATGTCCCCCATAGGCAGGTTATAGGCAGTTTAATGTCCCCCATAGGCAGGTTATAGGCAGTTGTATGTCCCCCATAGGCAGGTTATAGGCAGTTGTATGTCCCCCATAGGCAGGTTATAGGCAGTTGTATGTCCCCCATAGGCAGGTTATAGGCAGTTGTATGTCCCCCATAGGCAGGTTATAGGCAGTTATATGTGCCCATAGGCAGGTTATAGGCAGTTATATGTCCCCATAGGCAGGTTATAGGCAGTTATATGTCCCCATAGGCAGGTTATAGGCAGTTATATGTCCCCATAGGCAGGTTATAGGCAGTTATATGTCCCCATAGGCAGGTTATAGGCAGGTATATGTCCCCCATAGGCAGGTTATAGGCAGGTATATGTCCCCCATAGGCAGGTTATAGGCAGTTTAATGTCTCCCATAGGCAGGTTATAGGCAGTTTAATGTCCCCCATAGGCAGGTTATAGGCAGTTTAATGTCCCCCATAGGCAGGTTATAGGCAGTTTAATGTCCCCCTTAGGCAGGTTATAGGCAGGTATATGATGCTATAGGCAGGTATATGCCCCCCATAGGCAGTTTAAAAAATAAAAATACAAGTACTTACCTCGCTCCCGGGCGCTCTGCTCAGTCTTCAGGCAAAGGCAGGGTGATGTCATCTGGCCGCACAGGCAGGGTGATGACACACGCTGCCTTCGGCTGTCCAGAGTCCACTGCGGAGCAGGAAGCGCTTGCTCTCTGCTCTGCAGTGGTATCTTCACCTGTATGCGCTCCCAGAGGAGTCGCATATAGATCAAGAGATCACCGACAGTGCCCGGACGCTGTGGGCTCACTCGGCATTGAGCTAAATGCGCTCCCTGAGGAGTCGTGTCCCTGGGAGCACGGGCGATAGCAGCGCACGAGCGGCGACAGTGACTCGAGTCTAAGCCGAGGGGGGATTTTTCAGCACATTTTTTGTGCTGAAAAACTCTGCTTATACTCGAGTATATACGGTGTGTGTGTGTCATATATAATATTATATATCTCACACGTATATAAAAACAATACTTAGCTAGCTGTCCCCCGCCGCTGGTGCTTCAGAGCTCACAGCGATCCGTTCCTCACTCCAACACAGCTGACTGGCTTGCTTTTCACTGTAGGGAATAGAGCGCAGACCTCTCCTCTGTATCGTCACAAAGTCAAGAGCAGCGGGGAAAAACTAGGTACGTTTTTTGGATCACTCTGGCCCTAATGCAACTATAGTTAGCTAAGTATTGGGGGATTTTTTGGGGTTTTTTTTTTTTGGACTAACCTGATTCCAGTGCAACATAATTTCCTTTTAATGGACAACCCCTTTAAGCACTTTCTGTCAGGACTGTGTCACGGACAGAGCAAAGGCCGTTGTTAGGCGTCCTGCTGTCATGGCAACCACCGGCGTCCGTCTGTCAGATCTCTTGCATGCTGCTGTTGCTATAGCCTGCAGCATTTAAGAGGTTTTAAGGCCTGTCTGCAAGCCGCCTGTATGAGGCGACTGATCTAGACAGCCCCTTTAAAGCCGTGTTGTCTCCTGCAGGTCCTGCCTGTTGTATTCTGAGAGTTGGATGTGCCGCAGTTGGAGAGACACCCATTTGTGAGAACTGTTTGCATCTTGAATTTCACCATGGTGCTTTCTTTGGCATTTAGTGAAATCTCCATTACTTGCTCTTCTGCACAGTCTGTAATGCGGTTGTAAACAGGAAGAGAGGTGTGCTAGTTATCACAGCGTGTCCTTGTGGCAGGTAGATGCACTGCCTTCTCATTGGGGCGGATGTATACGGGAAGAGAGGTGTGCTAGTTATCACAGCGTGTCCCTGTGGCAGGTAGATGCACTGACTTCTCATTGGGGCGGTTTGTATACGGGAAGAGAGGTGTGCTAGTTATCACAGCGTGTCCTGTGGAGGTAGTGCACTGACTTCTCTTTGGGGTGGCTGTATACGGGAAGAGAGGTGTGCTAGTTATCACAGCGTGTCCCTGTGGCAGGTAGATGCACTGACTTCTTTTTGGGGTGGCTGTATACGGGGAGAGAGGTGGGGTAGTTATCAAAGCGTGTCCTGTGGCAGGTAGATCCCAATGACTTCTCATTGGGGCGGCTGTATAGGGGAAAGAGAAAGGTGTGCTAGTTATTCAATGTGCCCCTTTATGGCAGGTAGATGCACTGACTTCTCATTGGGGTTGCTGTATACGGGAAGAGAGGTGTGCTAGTTATCACAGCGTGTCCCTGTGGCAGGTAGATGCACTGACTTCTATTTGGGGCGGCTGTATACGGGAAGAGAGGTGTGCTAGTTATCACAGCGTGTCCCTGTGGCAGGTAGATGCACTGACTTCTCGTTGGGGCGGATGTATACGGGAAGAGAGGTGTGCTAGTTATCACAGCGTGTCCCTGTGGCAGGTAGATGCACTGACTTCTCATTGGGGTGGCTGTATACGGGAAGAGGGGTTTGTGTTAGTTATCACAGCTTTGTCCTGTGGCAGGTAGATGCACTGACTTTCATTGGGGCGGCTGTATAGGGGAAGAGAGGTGTGCTAGTTATACAGCGTGTCCCTGTGGCAGGTAGTTTGCACTGACTTCTCTTTGGGGTGGCTGTATCGGGAAGAGAGGTGTGCTAGTTATCAATGTGTCCCTTGGCAGGTAGATGCACTCACTTTCATTGGGGGGCTGTATACGGGGAAGAAGGTGTGCTAGTTATCACAGCGTGTCCCTGTGGCAGGTAGATGCACTGACTTCTCTTTGGGGCGGCTGTATACGGGAAGAGAGGTGTGCTAGTTATCACAACGTGTCCCTGTGGCAGGTAGATGCACTGACTTCTCATTGGGGCGGATGTATACGGGAAGAGAGGTGTGCTAGTTATCACAACGTGTCCCTGTGGCAGGTAGATGCACTGACTTCTCATTGGGGCGGCTGTTATACGGGAGGGAGAGGTTTGTAGGTTATCACAGCGTGTCCTGGGGCAGGTAGATGCACTGACTTCTCTTTGGGGTGGCTGTATACGGGAAGAGAGGTGTGCTAGTTATCACAGCGTGTCCCTGTGGCAGGTAGATGCACTGACTTCTCTTTGGGGTGGCTGTATACGGGAAGAGAGGTGTGTTAGTTATCACAGCGTGTCCCTGTGGCAGGTAGATGCACTGACTTCTCATTGGGGCGGCTGTATACGGGAAGAGAGGTGTGCTAGTTATCACAGCGTGTCCCTGTGGCAGGTAGATGCACTGACTTCTCTTTGGGGAGGCTGTATACGGGAAGAGAGGTGTGCTAGTTATCAATGTGTCCCTATGGCAGGTAGATGCACTGACTTCTCATTGGGGTGGCTGTATACGGGAAGAGAGGTGTGCTAGTTATCACAGCGTGTCCCTGTGGCAGGTAGATGCACTGACTTCTATTTGGGGCGGCTGTATACGGGAAGAGAGGTGTGCTAGTTATCACAGCGTGTCCCTGTGGCAGGTAGATGCACTGACTTCTCATTGGGGCGGATGTATACGGAAAGAGAGGTGTGCTAGTTATCACAGCGTTTCCCTATGGCAGGTAGATGAACTGACTTCTCGTTGGGGCGGTTGTATACGGGAAGAGAGGTGTGCTAGTTATCACAGCATGTCCCTGTGGCAGGTAGATGCACTGACTTCTCATTGGGGTGGCTGTATACGGGAAGAGAGGTGTGCTAGTTATCACAGCGTGTCCCTGTGGCAGGTAGATGCACTGACTTCTCATTGCGGCGGCTGTATACGGGAAGAGAGGTGTGCTAGTTATCACAGCGTGTCCCTGTGGCAGGTAGATGCACTCACTTCTCATTGGGGCGGCTGTATACGGGAAGAGAGGTGTGCTAGTTATCACAGCGTGTCCCTGTGGCAGGTAGATGCACTGACTTCTATTTGGGGCGGCTGTATACGGGAAGAGAGGTGTGCTAGTTATCACAGCGTGTCCCTGTGGCAGGTAGATGCACTGACTTCTCATTGAGGCGGCTGTATACGGGAAGAGAGGTGTGCTAGTTATCACAGCGTGTCCCTGTGGCAGGTAGATGCACTCACTTCTCATTGGGGCTCATCCTGCCCATCTGTATTTGGATTCCTCTGTGAATGCTGATGCTTTTTATTATAAGCAATGCCCACACCTTGCCTGTGTGGTCTGTGAAAATGGTGGTCTTCCCATTTTGGAAAGAGATGGAGCCTGCTGTATGGAAACGGAAGACTTGGTTGCTCATGGCAACCAATCAGAGCTCCACTTTCATTTCATATGGAAAATAAAAGCGGAGTTCTGATTGGTTGCTATGACCAACAAAGACAGTCTTCCTGCTAGACAGTGTTCATCCCTAAGGCCCATGGTGTACTGCTAGGCTGTATTTTTACTGTATTAGTGGAGGTCTGACCCTCACCAGTCCAGGTAAATAAAGGGGTTGCAGTGGTAGTTTAGCACCCCTCTTCTCAGTTTTCGTTGCCCAGGCACACGGTGGCCGTGCAGGGAACTGTAGCCGGCCTATTCAGTCATTAGGCCTCCCCGCTCGTCTGTTACCCGGCATGTGTTTGCCTCTGGCGATGGGCTTTGGTCATGTCTCCTGACGTTACTGGTCACTAATGACTGCACTGGATGGTACTGTCAGACAGTGACACCTGACCACTGCCAAGCACGTAAGCCAACTGCCAGGAGTAAACAGAAGACCAGATGAGAGCAGTGTCAGCGCTGGAATGGAGGTGAGGGGAGTCTGCTGCAAGAAAATCAAGTGACCTGGACAAGCCCTTGAAGTGCTGCCTTCAATCACACCATGGGTGGCCAGGCCGCCTCTTGAAAGGAGAAGCACTTCCTAGAGGTTTGATTCCCGTCAGTCATATCTTAGCAATGTCCTATCTCTTTAGAAGATGGAAATAACCATGTAACATGTGGCTGGTGTCGTAGGGACAGCACACTGAATGGATTAGGGGAAATATTTACAGACTTTAGAACCTTTTTATTGTATGATAAAACCCAAGCTGCTCATTAAAGGGGTTGTCTCATTACATTGATTCATCTTACCTCAGTCCGGTTTTTTTGGTTTCACTTTGAATTCAGGGGCGGGTTTACTGGCTTCTACTAGGCTGCAGTAGAAGCCAGATCTGTAGCTACAGCAACCAGTGCTGGCAGCCTACCAGGATAGCTCAAACAGGTCTGTAGCTATAGCGACCTGAGTAGCTGATGCAGCCCATACAAGAGAAGATATCTGAGAATAGGTGGGACACTGTTAATGGACATACATTGCAAAGTGACTTGTTTTTGCAATCAGGGCTGTGGAGTCGGCAAGCCAAAGCCCCGACTGCGACTCCTCAATTTCCCAAACCTCCGACTCTCGACTCTCTCATACACGGCGCATGTTTAAGTGATAACTTTACTGTAGTAGAATGGTTACATCTGGCTTTTTATCACGTTATGATACAATAATCAAGCTATTTAGGTAGAAAGACACTGACAAGCAAAAGGGTAACAATGTTTTGATCTGTTGAATGTGTAGAAGAGACCTGGGATCAGATTTTGGTCAAGATATGATTGAATCTGATTGAGCCCAGAAGGATTCAGGCAGTGCTGAAAACCAAAGGTGGATTTCCCAAATACTAACAAAATAATAAAAATTAACATTTTGATTTTTAGCAGCAAAATCGTAACAATGCAGTTACAGGAAAGAATCTGCAGAACTAAGCAGATGCTAAATACTTGCAAGTCAAATTTATGTATAAGATAGGTAAGATGACTGTGTATCAAACTAACTGGACCAACTTATTATATATATTGGGAGTCGGTCCATTTTAGGACTCCTGCAAAATAGGCACCGACTCCACAGCGCTGTTTGCAATATCTTTTACATAAAAAGCAATCCTTGTAGCGAGACAACCCCTTTAAGTGTCCTCATCTTGTTGTCACATTTGTGACCTCTTGGCCTTCATTCTGTTTCCTGACCCTTATTTCAGGAAGCAGATGATATTGCTGAAACAAGTTGTTGCCCTTGTCATACACCTAACCCGCCGACCATCTGATGAATAAAGGCGTCCTCCGGACTTTCGCCCACTGACAGGTGTTGGGCAGTTGGATCCTTTTTTATTGTGGGGGAAAGGAGCTGCTGCCATCCAAAGTGTATCCATGTTAAACTGAGCGGTGCGTCCATGTGTTTGTAGGGTCCGGAGAGACTGGAGTGTGCAGGGATGGCTTGTTGGGTGATTCATTCTAGGTACCTATATTTTTAGGCTGTGTTCTTTTGAGGTCTGTGTAAGTTTTTGTCTGGTGAATCGTGTTTTTATGTGCTCTGTGGGGGAATTGCAGAGCCAGCACTTCCATAGTGTACTTGAAATGTTCTTTCATTCAGTTGTTAAGGTACCAGAACAATCCTGCCTGCTGGTGTTCTTGCTCTTCCAGAATGGTGATTACTACAATCATCGAAACCTGTGTTGCAATGTACACTTTCATGTTCTGAGTAGAAGGCCGGGTTCCCGCGGCCATACTTCCTGCAGTGCTCCGACCCTGCTCCCATATCTTTCACTTTCCCCACTGTGTAAGCGCCCGAAAAGAGTGACGTGTCGGTTGTTTTTACGGTGCGTACTGTGCGCAGGGAAATACGGTGGAAAATCAGAACACTCGAGTGCTATAATTTTACTGTATTTGTATGGTGTACTATGGGTGCATTGCAGCCCAATTATGCCCTGAAGTATGCACTGTAAATATGCTGTGTTAATATACCTGTAGTCTGAGGATTCACAGTTCTTGTAATTGGAGAGTTCACACCAAGCTACAGCAGCCGCCTAGGAACATATTGAGCTGCTCGCTAATTGTCTGCTTCTATGGCGGAAACTCAATAGTTACTATCCTGCTACACATTTGTGTGTTGCCTTAGTGCAGTCGTCTGCAAAGTGCGGCTCTCCAGCTGTTGGGAACTACAACTGCCATCATGCCCACTGATATAGATTATATAAATGCATGATGGGAGTTGTAGTTTCAAAAAACAAAACCACAGAAAAATGGGACACAAATTACCAAAATACTACAAAGCCACACTTACAGCTCAATGGCTGGTGGATACACTGAATACCAGCAGCAGGTGTCTCTGGCTCTTGTGCTAGATGGGAAAAGATAGCAGGTGCCGTTAAGTAAGGAGCAGATGCTCTAGGTACTAATTCACACCAGCATGTAAAAAGCCACAGAAAAACACATGGGGAGACTGCAAAAATGCAACAATACCGATGACAATTACATATAGATAAAGCGATACAAAGGGTAACGCCATTTATACAGTTACACCATGCTGGGTTTCAGCTTCTGTCACCCACAAAAAAAAAAAAAAATGCGCAAGCTGCCCAGCACTTAGAAGGTGCACTGCACAAAATACTTGTACCCTAAGCTCCCCAGTATTTTAGGGCAAAAAGATACCTTACTGGAAAAATATCAAAATATTAGGTATTAGTTGATACAGTAGCTACAGTACGCAAGCCAACGGCAAGGCTCCTCATTTCTTGCTAGTCCCTACACTATCAAAAAACAAAACCACAGAAAAATGGGACATAAATTACCAAAAAACTACAAAGCCACACTTACAGCTCAATGCTGTTGGATACACTGAATACCGGCAGCAGGTGTCTCTGGCCCTTGTGCTGCCCTAAAATACTGGGGAGCTTAGGGTACAAGTATTTTGTGCAGTGCACCTTCTAAGTGCTGGGCAGCTTGCCCATTTTTTTGTGGGTGATAGAAGCTGAAACCCAGCATGGTGTAACTGTATAAATGGCGTTACCCTTTGAATCGCTTTATCTATATGCAACTTTCATCAATATTGTTGCATTTTTGCAGTCTCCCCATGTGTTATACTGTGGCTTTTTATATGCTGGTGTGAGCTAGTACCTAGAGTTGTAGTTTCCCAACAGCTGGAGAGCCGCACTTTGCAGACCAATGCCTTCGTGTAAGTTCACATGGCATGTTGAATATGCCGGGTGTTTTAGAACTATGCGCTGGCCATTGTGTACTTCTAAAGCGCTCTGGCCCAGCCCTCATTCACACGTGCTGGGATGGAGTGGCATGTCACTTCCTTCTCCCGATAGGTAATACGCGTTGGGGAAAATGGCTGTGTGAACATACCCTTAGGCTAGGTCTACCCAGCAAAATGTCAAAGTACCATCCAAAATCTGATGGCATTTTGACATTTGCTGGACTGTGGATTTGTGCAAAAGCTACAGTCAGTTTTCAGACTTGCCGTCGGCCCCGTGCAATTGAATGTACAGGAATTCTGCATGTTGCATGTTTCGGTGGATAGTTAAACGGACGATAACAAATCTGTGCTGCACAGACTACAGCACAGATTTTTGTTTTAATTTGCTGTCTATGCAGCACAGGGCACCGTTGGGTTTTTGGTAGATACTTAAACCACAGAAAATCTGATGGTAAACCTGTCCTGTGTAGACCTAGCCTAAGGGCTTGTTCACACGGAGTTTTAACTCCGTGTTACAAGCGCTTTTTAGATCCGTCTCGGGGACCGACAGGACGGATCTAAAGAATTAGCAGTGAGATTGTCACTGCGGGCTATGAGGAACACGCAGCAGTGTTCACATGAGAGATCGCCGCTGCGTGTTTCCATAGCGCCGCTCGGGTCCGTCCCAGAGACGGATCTAAAAAGCGTAGTTAACACAGAGTGAAAACTCCTATGTGAACAAGCCCTTAGGGCATGACTCCACGGCACGGTTTTTCAGACGGTTTGTAGTTTTGCAGACATCTGAAAAACAGGCCGAAAATGAGCAGAACGGGAACACCCGTGCAGCAGCCCCCACTTTCGTTTTTCCGTCATGCTGCCTGCAAGACGTTCTACAAGCACAATCTTCTGTCTGGTTTTCGGACGGAATCTGTGCTTGTGAAGGAGGAGGGCTGTCCTCCGCTCATCACGGAGAAATACCATCACCCACCCCTGCGGCCGTAGGCTCGGCACACAAACCGGACAAATACTGGTCGGATAAACTGACCGGTATGTTTCCCTTGCCGTGTGAACGCGCCCTTAGGGGCCGTTCACACGGCTTATTTCAGGCACGGATTGCAGCCGTATTGCGCGCCGTACTACGCTGCAGTATGGCTGAAATCCGGCCCAGCCATTACGGTAATCCACAGTTCTCATAGAGAACTATGGATTCCGTCTCTCTACCCGCTCGGCAAATCCGCCGGGCGGGGAAAAAGTGACATGTTCATTATCCTGGCGGGATATGCGCCGTGAATAATGAATGTCTATGGGGCCGGCGAGCAGCCACCCCAGCCCCGCCCCGTACACACGCCGTAATTGCGGGCGAAATCCGTCCCGCAATTCCGTCTTGAATAAGCCGTGTGAACCCCGCCTTAGGGCGCGTTTACACGGCACAGGACAATTACCGGCCAGTTTGCCGGCCGGTATTTGTCCTGTTTTGCAGCTGTCCCCATGGCCGCGGGGGGGGGGAACGCTTTTCTCCGCAATGAGCGGAGAAGAGCTCCCCCCTCCCATTGAGAAGCACATATTCCATCCGAAAACCGGCCGGAAGATGGTGCTTCTCCAATGTTTTGCCGGCGGCAAAACCGCCGGGCGGAAAACCCGTGCAGTGGGGACTGCTGCACGGGTTTTCCATAGAGCACAATTGTGCTCATTTTCGGCCGGTTTTTCAGGCGGTCTGAAAAACCGCAAACCGGCCGAAAACCCGTGCTGTGGGGACATGCCCTTAGGCTTCGTTCACATGTTGCAGTTTAACTGTATCAAAAACACAAGCAATAAAGAACACATTTTTTTTTCAGCTAATTTATGTGGAATACAGGTAAATTTGGAGTTAAATTTAAAAAAAAAAAAAAAAGAAATGAGATCTTAGTCAGAAAACTTATCCGTTTTTTTTTTTTTTTTTTTATTAATTTATACGGGTGCTTCAGTTTGAAAGAAAGCAAAATATAATCCTGATACCTCTGTCTTCACCTAAACTCCACTACTTTTCTGCCATGTCCCTCAGTCTTTGTTTTCTTCCTGTTCCTGGCAGTCTGCTGCTGATTTGGCTATAGGGGTCATGTGACACTTCTGACACCATTGTTTGAAAGTGAAGGGCTTTGGTAGTGTCCGGTAATACAAGTGGCCGCTGCAGCGATGACGTTCCGACTGCCATTACTAGGAAGAAGACGGACGGTGGGGGGGGGGGCTGCTCGCTTGAATGCATGTGAGGTCAGAAGTCTCATTATTGTGGTTTTTATTTTCTAACTGCCGCACCAACATTTAAAAAAAGTGGACCATCCCTTTAAGACTGGGAACAAGTATGCTGCATTGTGATGTGTTACGTTGGTGTTTAGCTTAAGATTCCGCTCCTGACCTAAATCTGTACATTCTGTAGATATTGGAGGCCTGTATTGTACAGTCTTGTTCTGTGACTTGGTTTGATGCTATACATTGCTGACTCGTCCGAGGATGTTATGGCAGGGAAAGGCCGCTGATCACTAGAATAAAGGAGCTGACGCGTTTTGGTTCCTTTTGGGAGTGATATTATTTGGCCACGTTTGTTCAGTCATTCCTGGATGCATACTAGTTAGTGGAATTGCTCTGTTTATATGAGCAGATGGGCTCAGTTATTTTGACAATTTAAATCAACAATCTCTTGGGGTATGTTCACGCTATGTATTTGTGGCGTGTAATTGCGCTGCAATGCGCCCACAGTACGCGCCGCAAATACAGTAAAATCAGAACGCTCAATTTCCAGCTGTATTCCCCGGGGCACGAAAAAAGTGTACTGTCGCTACTTTCAGGCACTTGTATGCCGGAGAACAAAAGTGAATAGGAGGCCAGGCCATAGCGAGGTTGAAAGTACTTGCTGGCCTTAATAGTGTCCTAATTTCTGCAGCCACCACAGCCCCCCTGCTCTAATATCAGGACATACAGGTTGTGTATGGTAATGAGAGTTTGTTAGAAAGTCGTTTTTGCATTTTGGAGATGTTTTATGGAGCCCTATCAACTGCTTTAAATCAAACCTCTTCCTTTCTCAAGTGTCCTTTTCGGCTGGACGCCATGTACACTGTACAGCTCCCAAAACAGACACCGGGCCCACCTGTTCCTTCAGGTGAGAAGGAGATGTAATATGACTAAACATGTGCACGGCTCTATGCTCGGGTATGTCCACATGACAAAAGTCTAAATACTTGTCGGATTCTGGATCCTAAAACTGTGGCTGACTAGTATTTTGGCGCAGTTTTAAATGTGGATTTTAGGAGGCCCCCCCCTGCTGGATTAGCAGTCTGAAAAATGGCTGGATCCAACAGAAGTGTTTGGGACGCGGTTTTTGACTTGAAATATGGAGGTTTTGAAATCCAAGCTCGAGAATTTGAGTCGTGTGGATAACAGATCAGATTTTCAATTGAGGACTCTGTGGATGGTTTTATTGTCCAATTTTGATGGTTTTCCAAATCTGCGTGGATTTCTGACTGGAAAGGCTTGCCGTGTAGCCGGCCCCTGAAGTCTATTGGACACATGGAACCAATTGAGAAGAGCTTGTCCACACAGACATCCAGTAACTTGCTTCACTATAGTCGAATGGGGGAAGTAGTAGGCTGTCATGCTGTTTACACCTCTGCAGTGTGATTTGTGAGAAATTCAGTCCCGGATTAAAACTGCTATTCTGACTTGGCATAAAGTGGGGAAAATAAGGATTTGATACACTTTTGCAATTTTACGTTTTCCCACCTTCAAAGACTGGAGAATTCTGTAATTGTTATCATAGATAAGCTTCTTGGAGAATCTAAAAAAAAAAAAAACCCAGGAAATAACATTGTATAGTTTTTTAAAATAATTAATTTGCATTTTATTGCATGACATAAGTATTTGATCACCTAGTCCAGCGATAGCTCTGAAAGATCTGTATGGAGGATTGGGCCAAAATTCCTGCTGCAGTGTGTGCAAACTTGGTCAAGAACTACAGGAAGCGTCCAACCTCTGTAACTGCAAACAAAGGTTTCTGTACCAAATATGAAGTTCTGTGTTTCTATTGTATTTTTTTTACTACAATAAAATGCAAATTAATTAAAAAATTCATACAATGTCATTTTCTGAAATTTTTTTTTTTTAGATTCTGTCTCTCACAGTTGAAGTTCGTCTATGATAAAAATTACAGACCTCTCCATTCTTTGTAGGTGGGAAAACTTGCAAAATGTGTATCGAATACCTATTTTCCCCACTGTATCTTCTGTGGGCCTCTTTATTTTCTAAAAATAAATAGAAAACCAGGATTTTTATTTTGCACCCCTGGCAGACCTTAAAGGAATTGTCCAATATTGGTTTATTTATTTTACAATCCTTTTGTCAGTAGGATCCTCCAGTGAAAAAAGGATCTCTGGCCCTCCTTCTTTAACTCAAGGACCGAATCTGGCCCACCAGGTCATTAAACACCGTGAGCAAGGTCCGAATGCTGAAGGACTGGCTTTCCACTTATCCCAGGGGCGGCAGCCAGTGCTTGGCAGAAGTAAGGCCATGTCCCCACAGCACCGGTTTGCGGCCGGTTTTTCAATGGCCCGAAAAACATTAATCATGTTCATTCTTCCGTCGGGTTTTCGGACGGAATATGAACATGTCTATGGGAAGGTGGAGGGCTTTTCTTTTAAAGGGAACCTGTCACATAGTTTTTGCCCCCCCCTGGCTGAGGACAGAACAAGCTAGTGTCAGACCTGCTGTTTCCAGCGCTGTGTCCCTTATTCTGTAAGATGCTGTAGTTTTTGTGTATTTAATGCTCAAATCTAGCAGTTTTCAGCCAGAAGAGTCATTCAAAGAGTCAGTTTTTTTCAAACCCAGCCCACCTGAGACTAGCCCCGCCCACCTCAACTGACAAACCTATTACTTTGAATAGGTAGAAACAGGTGAATAACGGTCAGTGGGTGGAGCTAGCCTTTGGTGGGCGGGGCTAACACCTGCTTATGAATAAGATTTGAGGGGTTAATGCTCTAAAACTGCTGAATCTTACAGAATAAGGGGCACAGTGCTGAGAACAGCAGGTCTGGCACTAGCTAGTGCTGCCCTCAGCAAGGGGGGGCACAACCTATGTGACAGGTTCCCTTTAAAGGGCATCTTGACCTTTTACGAACTACCAGATGCACCCCCACCCTTTGAGGGGCAACTATAATGCTGATGTGGCTCTGGGTGAAAATGAGTTTGACACCCCTCAAGTAGGTGCCAATCCCAGACAGTTATGCTATGATCTGGTGCTAACTTAGTCTTTTTCCGAATATTACCCAATAAAGAAGTATTGGCAATAGAGGGAGGCCCCCACTCCAGGGAGCCACATCAGTTTGCTGTAATCTATAAGGAATCCTGGCAGGAAGTGTTCATTTTCCCTGCAGTGCCAATGCAGAGCAGTAAAGCATGTAACTGTTTGATTTCAGTGCCCTGTCTCTGTAAGGGTGTGTTCACAGGCAGCATCATCTCCATTTCCGTATTAATTCCTATTCATTTCAGAAAATATTACTGTCCTTTTTACAGGAAGGAACTGCGTCAAATTGCTATATGCCATCAAAAAAGGTCATCTGTAGACATACCCCAATTCTCGCCTTCCTGGTTAATAGTGAATGAAGGATTCACATCTTTTTTAGGGTTTTCTCACCACAATGATCAGCTTTAAACATGAAGGCATATAAAAACTGTTGTCAACTATATTGCGGTTTTGATTTTGCTTAATTTCAGTTAGCAAAGTTCTTATCTCCTGCTTGTGTACACCAGCTTCCTACTCTGGCAGCCCTAGCTGGTATGGTGAGGTCACTTCCTGCTGTGTCTCATCAGCAGCACAGGAGCTTGTTTATCTTTCTTACTTGAACTCTTTAGAGCATGTAGCTATGTGCCCTCCTGTTTAAACCCTTTAATCACCAATGTCAGACCAGGATTAGATAGGGTAACGGAGCTAAAATTTCAGTCAGCGCTGTAGAGCCACCCACAGCCTGAATAGGAAGTAAAAAGTCTGAAGCTGGCTGTGAAGAGCAGTCTCTGTGAAACATCCTGAGGGGAAAACTACTCACTATTTAAAGGACCTTTCGGTCATTCCATACAACTTCAACATCTTGAGTGAAAGCAGCCCGTTAAGTCTTTCTCCAATATCTTTAAGGGGGTGTCTCACCACGCTGTTTCACAGAGCCAAAAGCAAGCATTAGTCATGCATCCTGTCTCTTCCTGTTCAGGCTGTGGGTGGTTCTGTGGCGATGATAAGCATATCCGCTTAGTATTGACTGCTCTTCTAATTTCACTGACATAAGTGCAGGCAATGTCCTATGACAGGGGTCCCCAAACTCCAGTCCTCACGCCCCAACAGGTCATGTTTTCTGGCTTTCTTTAGCAGTGCACAAGTGATTTAATTATGCTGCACAGGTGACTTAATTATTGTCAGTGCATTCTGTGGGATATCCTGAAACATGACCTGTTGGTGGGGCGTGAGGACTGGAGTTTGGGAACCCCTGATCTATAGTGCAGAGCTCAAAGTAAACAAAAGTAATTCATCTTTGTTAGGGGCTGTGTTCCGAAAATGGCATCCAAAAACGCAGCGGCGATCGGATCCTTAACGGATGTAACACGTATCCAACACACAGCTGTAACAAGACCATTTGGGGAGGGGGGGATTACATCAAAAGTAAAAAAAAAAAAAAAAATGCTGTTAGGAAAAACGCTGGCACTTTCTCTTTTATTTTTGTGCTGAATGTTTTCATACTGTTTTTTTTTTTTTTTTTTAAATTAATAGTCCAATCTTTAAATTACAGTAATATTAGAGTGGACAGTGCCCCAAAAGAAGTGTAATCAAAGCTGATTGTCTTTATGGTTTGTCAGGATAAGGGCTTTGAAAATGGAGGCCCTCCCCAAACTGTTAGATGAGACTGTTCAACGGCATATCCTTTAAAATCCTTTCTATAGATTGTAAATCTAGCTGTATTGTCTAGGATAACATCAGCCATACTTGTGGCATGGGATACCTGACTTTATTGTACAGTCTTTGGAATTGAGGAGATCAATGACCGTTTGGGTGAAGGTGGCACATGTTGTCCCCAGCTTAGGCTCTGGATGTCTCGAGATGACAGATTGGAGTGAATTTGATAGATCTCCTTTGTTGGAAATCATGGGCATTCTCAGGTTGCCTCACATCCATAATAGGCATTCCTCATTTTGGATCATTCTCTTCTGTGCCTGAAAATCCCAAACTTTGGATGCAAGGTGTGGTGGACATACCACATCTTGTAGATTGTAAGCCTTCGCGGGCAGGGCCCTCTCTCCCTCTGTACCTGTTGTTAGTCAGAGAATTAATGGCGCTATAAAATAAATAATAATAATCTGCAAGAAACTGCCTCTGTCAGGAACCATTTTATTAGACCTCTGTCCAGCCTTACCACTAGGCTCTTCTCAAATTCAACAGCCACAAACTCTTTTGGTCTATGGCCAGTTAGTTTCAACAGTAGCAGAGGACTTTAAACCTGAGCTTACGACATTTCTTGGAGAGGGATATAGGTTGCAACTCTTCCGATTAGCTTTGACAAGGAATGTCTTATCTTGACTCAGACTCTTTATCTTGTAAACTGCAAGACTTGAACTAGAAGGTCCCAACTGACTGACACAGAACTCCTCTGAAGCTAGATGGTTTTAGTCCTCGGTGTCTAATTTCTGTTAGGCCATGTTCACACAGCTTAAAATGGGCCGTATTTCAGTCTGTAATTACACGCCGTACTGCGCGAATTATGGCTGGAATACGTCCCTGTCATTACGGTAATCCACAGCTCTCATAGAGAACTATGGATTACGTATCCTCTCCCTGCTCGGTGAATCCGCCGCGGGGGGAGATAAGTGACATGTTAATTACCAGCGACGTAAACGCGCTGCTAGTAATGATTGTCTATGGGCTGGTGAGGGGCTGGCCACACGGCGTAATTGCGGGGCGTAATTACGCCCCACAAATAAGCCGTGTGAACATAGCCTTAGAGATGCTCCTGTATACCTGGCTCAGTGCTACATTTTTGGTGATGGTTTCAGAGAAGCAGCATTGTGGCAGGAAATAATCACCGTATACACTGGTCCCTCTGGTTACAATATTCAAGGGGTTGTCTCCCTCCAAGGATTGCTCTTTATGTTAAAGGGAATCTGTCGCCATTTATTTTTTGTAACCTATTAAAACAAGATACTGATGCGTATTCTTTGTAGCCATTATTATTTTCCGATTTGTAGATTTTTTTTTTTTCTCTTGTCTGTATATGATTGTGAGGACAGCTTTCTTGCCTGCACTGCTTTTAACAGCATTTAGAGAGATGCTTTACAGCAGCTTCATGGACATAGGAGCCTGTGAACTGGATCAGTCCCATTGACTTCGATTGGAGTGTTTTCTAGGCATGTTCTGGGACCTGAGAAGTCAATGTGCAGGGAGGGAGGAGGAGCTGTGACTATCTCCTATTGTGACTGGTGGATCCTGTGTTATGTGTACACAGTGGTGTCACCTTTCAGTGTAATCCTGCTTTTCCTGATCATACGCAGACTACTGACAATCTCTCTACAGAACAGGAAGTGTCAGACTATTATTAGGCCTCGTGGCCAAAGTAAAAACTGCAGAATGTAAGAATTGTTAAATATTGAAAGTAATATGGAATTTTTTTTAAAAATCTCAAATTCTTAAATATGTTTAACATAAAAACATGAATTATGTTTTTATGTTAAACATCTTTAAGAATTTTTGGAGTTTTTTTTTTTTTTTTAATTTTCCATATGACTTTCAATATTTAACAATTCTTACATCCTGGAATCATTTTGGATGAAACATTCCCTTTAAGGCCTCGTTCACATGGCTTATTCTGCCGCGTATTGGCGCCGTACTGCGCGCCGGATTTGCGCTGCAGTACGGCGCCAATCTGCGGCAGCAATTACGGTAATCCACTGCTCTCATTGAGAACAGTGGAATCCGTCGCTCCTCCCCGCTCGGCGAATCCGCCGCGGGGGGAGAAAGTGACATGCACATTATTTACGGCGCGGACGCGCCCTAAACAATGCATTGTCTATGGGGCCGGGAGCGGTCCGGCCCCGCCCCCGTCCCGCCCCTTATTCACGGCGGATTTGTGCGCTCAATACGGCGCACAAATCCGTCGGGAATAAGCCGTGTGAACACGGCCTAAAGATCTTGCAAAAACAAGTCACTTTGCAATATGTATTAAGAGAATCCACTGCAAACCAATTTGTATATTGCTTGATTACAGAAAAAGGTCTGTTTATTAACTAGTGGTAAGGTTCAACACAATGGATACAATGTGACAGAGCATATACTCAATAAATGTTTTTACACAAATGATAGAAACCAGATGTCAAATAAGGAACGCCATTTCGGCTAATTAGCCTTTATCAAGGACGTTTAGATGGAGTAGATGAAGTCTATATCTGCCACAAGAGACAAGGGATACAATAGGATGACTGCATAAGGAAATGTGTTCGGTAGAAGAGTTGTATTGGAAGCAGAGGTCCAGGAGATGCTTTATATAGGTGAATGGCGTTCTGGGGTGAAGAGATATCGGACCTGACGTCCGGAGGTGATGTGAGGAACGCCGGCCTTATTCGCAGCACCTCCGGACGTCAGGTCCGATATCTCTTCACCCCAGAACGCCATCCACTTAATACAAAATGAAGTGCAAGTTAAGAACTTACTTTGCACTGGTTATTTGCTTATGCATAGAAGTCAGAGTTGCTGGAAAATGTAAATTGCTTTCTATGTTGGAGACGGGAACTTCATTAACCCCTTAAGGACCCAGCCTGTTTTGACCTTCCTGACACAGCCCTATTTTTGAAATCTGGCATATGTCACTTTATGTGAGAATAACTTTTTGACACTTTTACCTAGCCATGTGATTCAGAGATTGTTTTCTCGTGACACATTGTGCTTTAAGTTAGTAAGAAATTTTTATCCATACAATCCTTGTTTGTTTGTGAAAAATATCAAAATTTCATGAAAATTTGGAAAAATTTGCGATTTTGAAAGTTGCAAAATTTCTGCGTGCAAGACAGATAATTATTCCCCACAAAATAGTTTATAACTAGCATCTACCATATGTCCACTATAGGTTGGCATCATTTTTTAAATGTCTTTTTTTTTTTTTTACGACATTAGAGGGCTTAGAAATTTAGTAGTAATTTCTCACATTTTCAAGAAAATTTGCAATATACATTTTTTTAGGGACCACTCCAGTTCTGACGTGGCTTTGAGGGGCCTGCATGTTAGATACCCCCATAAGTGACACCATCTGAGAAACTAGACCCCTTAACGTATTTACAACACTATTTTGGAAGTTTGATAACCCTTTAGATATTTCACAGAAATTAAAGCAAAGTGGAGGTGAAATTTCAAAATTTCACTTTTTTTGCAGATTTTCAATATTTATCCATTATTCACTGGAATACAGTAAATGTGACTAGGTAAATGCAACTTAATATCAATTCCCCCAGGTCTGCCGTTTTTAGAGATATCCCATATGTGGCCCTAGTGCATTATTTGGCTCAACCATAAGCCCCAGAATAGGAGGAGCACCTACTATACTCTGGGGTCTCATTTTCAATACGATTTTATTTAGGCGCCATTTCAGGTTTGGGGACACCCTAAGGTGCTAAAACTTAATAAACACCCCTAAATAGACCGCATATTGGAAACTACACCCCTTAATGAATATATCCAGGGGTGCATTGAGTATATAGACCCCACAGGTGATTCACAAATTTTTTTTAGCATAAGGCTGTGAAAATTAAAAAAAATTTTTATTTCAATAATCTGCAATTTTAGCTTAAAATGTTTCATATATACAAGGAATCCTGGAAAAAAGAACCCTAAAACTTTGTTAAGCAATTTCTTCCAAGTTCGGCAATACCCTACATGTGGGTGTAAACTGCTGTTTGGGCGCATGGCAGGGCGTATAAGGGAGGGAGCGCTATTTGGCTTTTGGAACGCAGATTTTGGTGGGGCCATGTCGCATTTGCAAAGCCCCCAAAGTAGCAGAACAGGCGAAACCTTCCAGAAGTCGCCCCATTTTGGATTCAACACCCATCAGGGATCTCATCTAGGGGTGTACTGTGCATTTTGGATGCACAGGTGTTCCATAGTTTTTTTTTAGCATTGGGCAATGAAAATGGGGGGAAAAACGCAGTTCGGTCATTGTTTTTTGAGTTTCAATTTTACAGCATTCGCCGTGCAGTGTAAATGATGTGATAACTTTACTATGGGGGTCGGTACAATTACAATGATATAGGTTTTATATAGTTTTTTCTGTTTTATTACTTTTACACAGTAGAAATAAGTCTATAAAAAATTGCGTTTTTATGTTGTCCTATTCTGACAGCCATAACTTTTTTATTTTGCTGTGTGCAGAGCTGTGTATGGGCTTGTTTTTTGCGGGATGAGTTGAAGTTTTTATTGGTACCATTATGCGGTGCATATGATGCTATGTTCACTTTTTATTAAGGTTTTTGTGAGATGTTTTGAACAAAAGACAGCAATCTTGGTAGTGTTTTTTATTTTTATTTTTTATAGCGGTCACTGTACGGTATATATGACATGGTAGCTTTACTCAGCAGGTCAATACGATTACACCGATATCCAATTTGTATATTTTTTTATGTTTTACTGCTTTTATACAATAAAAACACTTTTATTCAACCAGGAAAATATGTTTTTGCATCGCCATAGTCCGAGAGCCATAACTTTTAAATTTTTCTGTGCTTGGAGCTGTGTAGGGACTTGTTTTTTGCAAGATGAGTTGACGTTTTTATTAGTATCATTTTTGGGGGGACAAGGCTTTTTGATCGCTTTTAAATCCATTTTTTGGAGGCCAGGGTGAAGAAAATACTGCAATCCTAGTAGTGTTTTTTATTTTTATTTTTAACAGGGCTCACCATGCAGTATCCGTGATAAGTTAGCTTTACTCTTTGGGTCGCTACGATTATGGCGATACCCTATTTATATAGTTTTTTTTAAGCTGAAGCACTTTAAAAAAAAAAGAAAAGTGTTTTTAGTGTGTAAAACAATATTTATGCATCGCTATCTTCTGAGAGCTCTACATTTTCTATTTTTCCGTATACAGAGCTGTATGAGGACTTTTTTTTTGCGGGATGAACTGACGTTTTAATTGGTACAACTTTGGCGTTTATAGGAGTTTTTGATCGCTTTTTATTCCATTTTATGTGCTGCGGGATGAACAATAATCTTAATTCTGTGATTGTTTTTTTGGTTTTTTTTTACGGCGTTCACCATACGGGTTAATTAACATGACAGATTTATAGGGCAGGTCGTTACGCACGCGGCGATACCAAATATGGGTACTTTATTTATTTTTGATCATTTTTGGGGCGATTGGCGTTTGTAAAGGGGAAAAGGGCGGTGTACGTGTTTTTACTTTATTTTTTGTGTTTATGTTTTACATGTTTTTCACTTTTTTTTTACTTTTTTTTTTACTTTTCCCCATAGGGGATTTGAATGAGAGATCTTTAGATCTCTCATTCAATAGGAATTGGTGCATAGCTTGTTGCTATGACTGGTTCCTATGACAACTGTCAGTCACGATGCCGGGCGTGCCCCACAGGCACGGCCGGGCGTCGTGACGTCATAGACAACCCGGAAGGCATTCTCTACCCTCCGTGGTGTCTGTAGGAAGGCAGGAGCTGCACGGATCGCCCGATCCGTGCGCTGCTGCCGCTGACAGAGACGCAGGAGGAGCGATCTCCTGCTGCATCTCTCTTAATTATTGCGACCCGATCATCGCGATAATTAAGGGGTTAACCCCCCCCCCCCCCGGTAAAGACTAGACCATCTACAAATATGCCAGATATATCACATTATGATAAATCTGGAGCGTGTGTACTTTACTTGGTTTGTGCTAATTTTGGCACCATGTTACATGTTAAATCACACACCTTTCCATGACTACCAGTCTTCTGGTGCAAATTGCCATAAATATGTAGCAAGAAAATACAATGGAGTTGCCCTCACTTGGTGCCCAAAGGAGTTTATGATCCTGGCACATGTACAGATCATGTAGTACTGTAGAGAGGCACTACTAGACCGCCAATAGCTGCAAGTAAATGTTGATAATTGGTTGGCTCTTGCAGTCAATCCCATGTGCTGCAGGTCGCTAGGCTCTGTGATATTTTATTGGGAGTCTGGTTTCAAAATACGTTTTTTTCTGGGACGTTGTACGTTGACAATATTGAGCCCATTGTAACATAAGGGAGCACTGTTTTGCCATAAAGTGAAGGCCTAGGGGTAGGAGATGGCAGCACTTTGATTGGAGGGTGGTCTAGCCTCTAGGACCCCCACTTATTCTGGGAAAGAATCTGTCCCCGTCAGCCATTCCGGGCACCCACGGTGGAGATGACTCGCTCACCTCCATGGGCAGGTGGTGTTGGCATGCTATGTGATGTGACTGGTGGATCTGCTTTCAGCTTTATAATGACTCTTTATTGTCCCTGACATCATGATTATAAGATTTAATACTGAAAATGATCTTTAGAGAACCGGAAGTGTCAGCGTAATGTAAGGGTCACGGAACACTGCAAGGATTCTATGTAATGGTACGGAAAATAAAGAAAAAATTTTTAACCTGAAATATGACTTCAGTGGAAATGGTCATCAGAAAGTGACTTTTTGATAAATTCATGCTTTTTTTTTTTTTTGTAACAATGTAAGAAAAAAAATCATAAAATCCTACAGTTTCCACCCTGACTACTGAACCTAATAATAGTCTGACACTTCCTGTTCTGTAGAGATCACTTTGCAACAGTCCTTTCGTTATCACAGTGGACTTTTGTTCACAAGCTTTTCTGTCCATGTGGCTGCAGTGAAACCGCTCTCTGGCTAGGTCTACACAACATTGCAATAGCACTGAACATTTTAAAAGCACTGAAAATACGATTGTTCATGCAGCCCCATAGACTACAATAGGTTAAAGTACTTGTCTCCACAGCTCGTTCTTTCTAAAATCGTCTTTCGGTGCCAACATATTATACAGCCTGTTGTATAATACGCCGACGTCTTCCCATACAATTCAGCTGTATGGGCGACGTAAAAAAAAACGAGTGTCGACCACAGTTTTTGCGCAAAATGTGACAAAAAAGACGGTCCTGCATTGGGGGGGCGGTAGAAAAGCTTGATTTCAGCCATTTTTTGTCCAAAGCAGTGTAGACCTAGTCTAAGGGACTGTTTAGCACCAAACCTGTGGGATCAGTTGGGGTACTGGGGTAAAAAAGTACCCCGGCAGATGGCAGTATAGAGATCAAAACTGCAAACCTAGTTGTATGTGGACTATATTGGCTTTATTTCCCGGGACCTACACTATCCCTGTGGGATTCAGAAAGCTGGTAGACGACGCTTATTTTCATAGTAACCCGACTGATGCCACATATGTTGTGTAAAACATTGTGTGAGCAGCTCGGCTACTGCCCATAGTTGTATACAACAGAATAAAAATATTTTCAATTTGAAATAAAAACAGAAAAGATGAAAATTTGTATTATCTGTTTTTTAATTAAAAGAAAATACACTCTTCTTAAGCATCTTTATTAATTAACAAATGCGTCAGCCTGCAAATATCACATCTACATGTGGGGTTTAAAAGGAATGTGTCACGTTGCACATGCTATAGAGCAGGAAGAGCTGAGCAGGTTAAAGGGGTTTTGCCACAATGTAATGTTGACGTGGGATCCTCCAAAATGGGTATTTAATCACTTTTCTAAATATATGTGATTACGAAAATTGCAGTCTGAGAGAGCTACAGGCTGCCTTACCTGCCCTTAGTTACTTCAAAGCTTCTACTAGATACGACCTGACAAGAGCTGCTGGCCGGGCTTGCGCAGAGAACACTTCTTATCTGATGAGACTGAGCTGCAGAAGCTTTCAAGGCCGGGTAGAAATATGTTGTGTTTTGTATACAGAATCCACTAGTTCTAATGTAATTATCTGAGTAGATCCCTGCTTTATCTGATGACAGAGAACATGAAGAAGCTTTCAAGCTGCTGTGGAGAAAAGGTGTTGTCTTTTGTATACAGAATCCACTAGTTGTAGTTTGATTATGTGAGTGAGCATTTCATACGATCCCTTATGCACGGCTCTGTGCTCTGGCTGTGTCTTTTGCTTTCTCAGCTCCACCTGGCTTGTTTACAATTTCTTCTTAGCAGATAAGGCACGTCCTGGCAAAACCCCTTTAATGTATAGCTTTGTGGGAAAGACCCCGTTCACACGGCGGTTTTGGCCGCGGGTTTCGCCGCGGCCAAAACCTCGTTGGACCTCGCCGCAAACTTGCGTCTCCCATGCAAATTAATAGCAGGGGGCAAACCCAGCCGCGCACCACCCGCGGCGGTGATGCCCGCGGCAGCACTGCGCGGCCGCCGCGCAGAGCACTCCCTGTCAAGAATTGACAGGAGAGTTCTCCACACGCGAGGGTTGGCCGCGGCCATGAAGCTTGCGGTCAAACCCTGCGAGCGTGTGTAATATATACCGCGGTTTCCCATAGGAAACATGTTAATAAACTAGGCGCGGTTTTGGCTGCGGGAACCGCGTCAGAACCCGCGGCCAAATCCGCCGTGTGAACATACCCAAAGAGTCCAGTAGGCGGTGTTATCAGTGATTAACAGGAATCTCTATGCACGCTCCTGTAAGGGTGGTTGTCTGTTACTGATGCCACTGGACACCTCAAAGAAACATGGCCATTAGAAAGGAGTATTTTTGTTAAAACCAGTATTCTCAGAAAACGTTTTTTAATTTTCGGCGATGTTCTTATTTCGTTGCTTCTATGCAGTTAAAAATTACATAGAAAATATTGTCCTTCCATAACTGAGAGAACTTTTAGTATAGCAGGGCTGACTAATCTCCCTTCAGCTGCTACTTATCTCTGTAGTCTCGTTACAAATAGTAGGTAGTGACTTAATGGTTCCTCTATTGTTCTCTCCACAGGAATAGATGTGATTATATTAGACTACGAGTGGAAAATAGGGTAATCTCTTTCTGTATTGGGGAGGTTTTCTTTACACTTCTCAGAACCACGTTGGCCAGAAAGAAAGAGCATCAAGCAATCTTCTTACTGCTGTGCTCTCAGGACTGAGGGAAGGTCAGGGACAGGCCAGGACGTCGTGTACATAGGAAAAAAATTATTTTTTTTGATTATTTTAAAAAAAATTCAAAGAACAATCATATTCCCATATTGCTCATCAATACATAATAGAAAAAAAGTGCATGTTGTGTCCCTAGTTAACCCAGATATAAGCAGATGGTTTTGAAAGTAAAATGCATGTTCTCTGATCTTTGCACTACAAAAAAATCTATTACCTCCCAGTCTTTTTCGTTCTCTATAACCTGCTGTCAGCAGATAGGATGTTACCTGTCGGACTACCTTTATCATGCTAGTTGCGGCTTTAGCATCGTGTGAGGGATCGAGTGTGCACTGCAGGGACTCTTGTGCCCAGAAGCCAGTTCAGCAATTATCCATAGGTGTGAAGGCTTACATGCTGTACAGTTGTGGACTCCCTAGTACGGGCTCTGTAACCTGGAGATTGTTATATAACCTTCAAAGTAACTATTTTTATGGTTTGGATTGGCCTTGGTAATGCAGTGGAGCTGCTCGTGACATGCTGTTTGAGAAAATAACTGTCTGTGTCCTATGAAACACGTTCGTAGCATCTTCTCTTAGGCTGTAGTATACACAGCGCGGTTCCCTCGTTGGCTTTTCAGCAGTTTTGTAATATTTGAACCCCTTTAAGACGCAGGCCTGAAAAGTTGTTAAATGACCACGATATCGTTTTTTTTTTTTTTTTGTTTTTGCCGCCTTGTGTTTCAACAGTTGTAACTTTATTTTTTTTCAATACGCAGTTTATGAGGCCTAGTTTTATTCAAGACAAGTTTTACATTATGGGGGAATAGTTTAATTTAAATTATAAATTAATTGCAGAATTTTTTTAACGTTTTTTCAAACTTTTTTTATTATTTTTTGTTTTTTACACCATTCCCATTGCATACTTTAATAACTGTTTGATTAATTTCTACAGGTTTAATTACGGTATTGTGGATACCTAATAAGCGTTAGGGTTTATTTTTGTGTGTTTGATTATGCACAAATCTTTTTTTTATTAATTATTTTTTGTTTACCACTTTTTTGTAAAATCCAGCATGAAGTGAGAACATGTTTTTTTTTTTCTTTGTGCTTTTTTTTTTTCTTTTTTTAATATATATATATTTATATATATATATAGTTTATATATATAATATTATATTATAAATATATCTATATATATAAGTTATATATATATAATTGTTTATACATTGTTCTAATCTATGTCAGTCTAGACACGGGCAGTGATCAGGGACAGCAACATATGTCTCGGCCGTGATCAGACTGGGCTTGTATACACAGATCAAGCCTGGGGCTCCACTCTAGGTCCCCAGAGCTGACTGTGCAGATGTTCCCCGGAGGGCTCTGTAGGGTCACTTGGGCGTTACCGATACATGGCAGAGCAGGGCTAAAAAAAAAAAAACCCTTGGGATTGCGCTTGCGGTGATGAACTGTGGCAATCAAAGGGTTAATCACCAGGCGATGCAGAGGTTTTCACAGCCAGCTCCCTGCAATGGCAAACAGGGGGTAGCGGGAGGAGAGGGCTGTGTAGTGCAGCCCGAACTTAGAGCTTGCTGCGGCCAGGGAGTCGCAAACTCCGATGTCTGCGGACGACGTCAAAAGACCGTATGCTGACAGGACTCGGATATTAATACGACATGAATGCCGACGTTAAAAGAGATGTGTGGTGCGGTCGTTAAGGATTAGAAAACGATGTAAAATCCAACAGAAAACACGTCCACATTAGACCGTACTACAAAAAAAACAACCAGTATTCAACACCCGTTCGCTTTTTTTGCTGTTTTTTTTAGGCGCCGACGGTTTCAAGAAGCCTGTAAAATCTCGATGGCGTCTCACAAGAGAAAATTTACTATTGAATGTCTATCTGAACCAGCCAGACCGGTTTTTCAGTGTATTGTGTCCTTGTACTAGTCTGACCTCATCCCGAATCGGTGCGGACAGTCAGATTATGCAGGTCACCCGCCTCAAAAGGAATTATCCAGCTCACAATTTTAGATGGTTTTCTTGTAGTAGCGGTGATTCTAGGGTGTTACAGTTGCACAATGAAATTGAACAGGACTCAAATGCTTGCAGTTCCCTGTATTGTACTACTAGACTCCACGATTGACAGGACAAGCAATGTAAATTGATTGAAGAGGCTGCACACCCCACCCCCTGGTGTTCAGCCTGTCATAGGGGGTGAACGGACCCGCATCCTGTGGGCAAAGCCCTCTGTTTTTTTTATAAGGTGGATGTTAAAACCTTCTAAGGTTTGGTGTTCATCTTTATTTTGGGAATTTGACACTGCAGTTTCTTAGACCAAGCCACAATGGTAAACTTTGTTCTAGTCAGGGTACTCAGATTGGAATAAAGTGTCGTGTTTAAAGATCAGGGTGGACAGGATTGGTTTGTTGGTCTGTCTATTGAAGACCTAAATCTTGTTGGAGAACTTGTAATGAAGATAGATTACAATATTTTGTGCATTTAAAGGGAATCTGTCTCGTTTTTTTTTTTTTTTTTAACTTTATTAATCAAGCCATGATGTCATATTTTCCTTCAGTCGTTTTTATTTCCTGATTGTAGGGTTTCTATGATTCGCCGTCTTGTCTCTTATGAGTGTGGGGAAAGACATTTCTTGCTTGCAGACCACTTTAACAGCAGTCAGAGAGACTACTTTGCAGAGCTTATGCACATTGGATCTTAAGACAGTTTCTGTCCCATAGACTTGATATAGGAGAGTTTTCACTGGTGAAGTGGAGGGGAGAGGGGGAGCTGTGACATCTCATCTTGTGACTGGTGGATTTGTGTTATATGATACACAATGGTTTATACTTTCAGCTTGACACATTGCTCTTTTACTGATAATGAGCACATGCTGAAAAAGGCTCTCTAAACAGAACAGGAAGTGTCAGACGATTATTAGGCTTAGAGGCCAAGTGATAAATACAGGACTTGTGGAATATTAAAAAAACAAAACTGTTCCTTTTACATTAGGTATCCTGTATCTCCTCTAAATCATGTAAGCACATAATCTGTGGTGTAAATTGTAAAGGCCCTGTTTAGGGACGTAAAGTGAAGAGTTCAGTTATAAAATCATATAGGATTCGACAAACTTGGTAAGGGTCAGGTTTGGAAATATAAAAATAAACACGCTAAAATATGTGCTAATCTATATGTATAGAGTGTGTGTGTATTATGGTTTTTTTCTGATTTTCAATGTCCATTTTATTTTTTGTAAAAAAAAATCTCATTATTTTTCAGGTTTTTTACTCTGGACATGTAAAACTATGTGACCTTTCTCGTTTCTGTAGACGTCACTTTTCATCAGTCTCCTCACAGACGAGACTCTTGATATGAAATTGTGATACTCAATGTACAGTTGCACAGGATTCACCATCACGATTGGTTGTACAACACATGGCATAAATATGAATACGCAGTAGGATTTCTGATTAAAGATCCATACCAGTTGTTTTTATCATTACTATTATATTATATATATATATATATATATTTTTTTTTAACAGAAAGGACGACAGTTTGGCAGGTGGTTTGCGGGTTCAATCCGCCCCCATTAACCATTTAAACAGTGCTTTTTTGCTCAAAAATGGGTCGGAAGATATGTTCACACCAGTGTTTAGACTCCGGTTGTTTGGGATTTGAGATCCGTGGTCAGACTACTGCCAGATTTTTTATTCGGTCTATGGGTGATGGTTGAGGGGTCTGTTTCTCAGACTGTTTTTAAAATTGAAAAAATGGCAAACACCATTCCATGTGGACTTACCCTAGGTCAGGCATCCTTAAACTGCGGAGCTTCCAGCTGTTGGGGGGAACTTACAACTTCCCATCATGCAGTTATATAATCTTACAACAGTGGATAATGGGAGTTGTAGTTTCCCAACAGCTGGAAGGGCCGCAGGTGTTTGAAGGTGCCATGGCCCTAGGGTGAGATGTGGCCAGAAGAATTCCCGTCTCCTTGTAATTCACATGACTTCTTCCCAGGTAAGGGAAAACAGGTCTAGAAAATTCCCAGGAATTAAGCTTCTATTTACTGGCACCTATTGGTTGTCTATGTAGTGCTTATAAAACCTGCCTAAGTGCTGTTAAAATCTGGCTCAGGTAGATGGCTGCTCCATCATTAGGGAAGGAAATCAGACTTGGTTACGCAATTCAGAAAAATAAACTGCAAAATCACTTTTTTTTTTTCTTTTTAATACTGAGATGGTAATGGTGGTTTTTTTTATGTGGAGATAGAGGGATATAAATATTGTAATATGACTACCACTGATGAAGATAGTCCTGAATCCTAT
The DNA here is from genome assembly GCA_025379985.1 of Phyllomedusa bahiana. Taxonomy (NCBI): domain Eukaryota; kingdom Metazoa; phylum Chordata; class Amphibia; order Anura; family Hylidae; genus Phyllomedusa; species Phyllomedusa bahiana. The sequence continues at coordinate 80,118 of JAODAL010016069.1, forward strand.
TGCTTCTGTCACTTTTTAAGATTTAAAGGGAATCTGTCGCCAATTTTTTTTTAATTTTTTTTTTTTTTCTTATTCAACAAGCCCCTGATCCCTTATTTTTTCCTCTCAGTTGTTTTTATTTCCCGATTTTAGATTTCTCATTCGGCCGCCCATATTGATTTTGGGGGAAGACATTCTTGCTTGCACTGCTTTTTTCAGTCGGAGATACTTTACGCAGCTTCATGCACATAGGGTTCTTAGGAAGTTTTGTCCAAGATTTTATAGGGAGTTTTCCCGGAAGGGAGGGGGGGAGGGGAGTGTGACCTTTTCCCTTTTTGGGGGATGGGGTGGATTTTGTGTTATTGTACAAATTGTGTCTCCTTTTAGTGTGACCCTGCTGTTTTCTATAATGAGGACACTGAAAAGCGTCTAAACAGAACAGGAAGTGTAGCGATTATTAGGGTTAGTGGCCAAAAGGGGAAAAGCAGGACTTAAGAAATTTTTTTAAAAAAAATTTGAAAGGATCTGGAAAATTAAAAAAAAAAAAAAAAATTCCTAAAAATGTGTTTAACATAAAAAGTGAGTTAAAAAGAAGTCCTTTTTTGGACCTTCCCTTTAATCCCTTTCATAGGTGATAGATGATCCTACGGGTTTACATTTAATTTTTTGTAGGTTTTTCTGGTTTTTGGGTTTTTTTTTGCGAGGCTTCATCTGTAGTTTGCCTTTTTAATATTGAGAAAAATGGGCTGTAATACGATCTTTTTAAAAGAGGACCCATACGGGTTTCCTACTGACCCCCTAGGGTCGATTTTCTTTTTTGAAATCAATTTTCAAATAGTCATTAGCCAAAATAATTGGCTTTCAGGTACTGGGGCGGGTTTAAAAGGGTCTTCTCAGCTGCACTTGCAAATAAAATGTGTCTTTTTTAGGTAACCCCCCTGCGTGCAAAAAAAGGGTCCCGGGCTGCCCAGGTTCCCTTTGTAAGAAAAGAAAGGGTGGCCTCTCCGCCTGGTATGTTTTAAAAGTGTGTTTATCGCTGGACTGTTTGGCTTTCCAAGGTGCCCTATTAATGTGCAGGCTCCTAAACGTGCCAATACAGAAGATCCTGTGCTGCATTGTGTAGGTCCAACTTGTGCGGGGGGTTTTTTAAGCAAAGGGGAAAAAAAAGGTTTTAAGAAGTATTTTGTACCTAATGGGACCCCCTTTCTTTCCTGCTTGGAGCTGGAGGTACAGTTTCCCGATTTTGGGCCGGTGTCTTTCTTCTTGGAAATTTAGGGCCTTTAAAGGGGTTTTGCCAGATGTAATGTTGACGTGGGATCCTCCAAAAAAGGGTATTTAAAACACTTTTCTAAATATGTGATTACAAAAATTTCAGTCTGAGGGCTACGGTTCCCCTTAGTTACTCAAAAGCTTTATTGATCGGCCAGAGGGGGGCTTTTTGCAAAGAACACTTTTATCTGAGAAAGGGAGCTGAAAAAGTTTCAAAGGGACGGGTAAAATATGTTGTCTTTTTTTTTACAAATCCCCTGTTGTAGTTGATTATTTGGTGAAATTTTTACACGATCCCTTAGCCGGCTCTGTCTCTGGGGGGTTGGTCTTCGCTCGCCTTCTTAGCTCACGTGGCTTGTTTAATTGTTCTTAGCAGATTAAAGGGACGTCCCGGCCCAAAACCCCTTTAAGTAGGTGTATTGAAGTACTGAGGTTTTCGTTTTTGGATTTTAATTCTGCTGCTGGTCTGTGGTACAGTATTTTTTTCAAGT
>JAODAL010016070.1:0-81853 GCA_025379985.1 Phyllomedusa bahiana
GAACCAAAAAAATACTGAAACCCAGTTGATACACGCCCCAAATGAACAAAAAAGGACATTTTAAAATTTCAAAATTTGATGGTGCCGTCCTGCCTCCATCCATCGTACCTCTTATTTATACTTGTTGTCAAACCTCCTCCTCTTAATTGCATCCCTCCAGGTGGCGATACTTCGCCAGTGTTCACCATCACTTACTGACTTTGTGCATTTAAAGGAGTTTGTCTAAACCCCAAAATTGATTCAAACCCCCTCAGTCCGTTTTTTTTGGTTTCACTTTGAATTCGGGGGTGTTTTACTGGTTTCCCACTAGGTGCAGTAGAAGCCAGGTCTGTGGGCTATAGAAACCAGTGCTGGCAGCCTATCAGGAGAGACCCAAAAAAGGTCTGTAGCTATAGCGACCTGGGGAAATGATGCACCCCCATACAAGGGGGGAAAACTCAAATGGGTTGGATACTTTTTAAAGGACGCATTTTCCCAAAGTAATTTTTTTTTGGAAAGAGGGTTTAACAAAAAAAGCAATCCTTGTGGGTGGGGAAAAACCCTTTTAAAATCACAGCCAGTTTTTTCCATTAAAAAGGGGCATGCTTATGCCATAGCCCCTTTGGAAAAGAGGAGGTTACCCAAATTAAAAGGGGAACTTTTCCACTGTTAGGGGAGTAAAAGGGGGCTTTTTCCACGGTTTTTAAAGGGCCAACGAAAATTGCGGGACGGTTTTTCGCCCCGCAATTACGCCGGTTGCCGGGGTAGCGGGCCTGGGGCCGGCAGCTGGGCCGGGCCCCATAACACTAAATTTTTCACGGCGCGGTAGCCCCGTAAATAATGTGCATGTCACTTTCTCCCGCTTGTATTTGCCGAGCAGGGGAAGGGAAAAACGGGGAAACCATATTTCTATGAGAAAATGTGGATTTCTTAAGGGCTGGGATGGATTCCACCGTACTGCAGCCGCAAATACGGGGCCCCATGCGGCTGGGGAAACAGTCCCAAATAAAACTGTGTGAAAGGCCGCCCAAGGACACAAAAGAACTGCAAACTTTCTTTCCGCAAAAAACTGTCAGCACTGCCACTAGTGAAGGGTTTTTCCACATCCCCTTTTTTTGGGGGATGGGTGGGGTTCTCCCAAAGTTTGGGTTTCTCAAAATGTTTCTATTAACCCTTTATTTTACTAAGGGGAAAGTTCAAACGGCATTACAGTACGCGCCCGCAAATACACCATTTTGGGGTTTTTTGGGGGTTTGCTGATTTGTGGCATACCCCCAAAGCATGGGGGGGCCGGGGAAGGGCCCCCTGGGGCCCCATTGATATGCAATATCGTGGCCGTAATCGCCCCCCAAGGAATTTAAATGTCAATTTTCTCCCCCCACATATAATACAATGTATTGTTCGCGCAGGGGGGGAAAGGGGATAATCCATAGTTCTCGAGAGCCCATTGGAAATTTCCGTAATTTTGGCACACACTGCAAATACGGGAGCGGGAAAAGCGCGCCAAATTTAAACCCCCCTGTTTAACAAACCATAATTTGTGGTGGGGGCCCCGATGGGCACTTTCCTTTCCTAGGTTTTTGTGGAAAAATTTTACATGTTTCACGGGAAAAAATTTTTCCCAATTTTACCCTTTTTAAAAAGGGGTTAGGGGGGTGACAATATTAATAATCTAGCAGTGAGATAGTTCATTAATGCCACGCTGATGGGAAGTCCAAATTGCATCACCCCCGCCAATCCACTGAATAAGGGTGTCGTGGCCCCATTATCATTGTGTACCAGGCACAGCACCATACCTTGGTAGTGGCTTAGCCTGGTATTACAACTCACAGCAGCTCAATCCAATGTAAGCTACAGGGGCTGAGCTGTAATACCTGGCTCAGCCATACGAGGCTCTGCTGAGTAAGCAATGAAGGGATGTGGTGCTAGTTGGGCCCCCACCAACATGATATTAATTACCTGCATTAAGGATTGTCTTCCAGTTTTGTCCTCCAGTCCATTTGTTTTCTTGTTTCTTATTTTTCCTCCTCACCTTTTAAGAGTCATAACTTCTTATTTGCTTTGTTTTTTGTGGTTCAAGATGCACATTAATGACAATCTTTTCTGTACCATATAAAGTACTGGGAAAACCCCAAAATTTTGGAATTTGAGAAAAAAAGTAATCTTTTTTGACAGGTTGTTATTACAGAGTTTACCTTGTGTGGTATAAGTGACAAATTATCTTTGCCATGCACATTTATTTAATTGATACCACATTTATGTAGTTCTCACCACGTTTCAAAACTTTTGTTTGTTTCTTTTATTGCCATTTTACGATAGTACATAAAGAAGGACTCCTTTTTGTGGGGTGAGGTGTAGCTTTCAGTGATTTGATTTGAAATATATAAAACTTTTTGATCACTTTTTCTTCCCTTTTTACTGGAGGCAGTACAAAAAAGTCACAATTCTGTAATTGTGTTTTTTATATTTCACTGTGTGAGATAAATTACATAATATTGTGTGAGACCAGCCTGTTACATAAGTGGCAATATCAGTTATGTTCATTTCTGTATTATTTATTTCTTGATAAATGGGAAAAGTTTTTTTTTTATGTTTTATATATTTTTGTTTCACTTTTTTATATTTTATATTTTAAAAGCATTTCTAAAAACTTTTTACAGTAAGTTTTAGTCCCTTATGGGGCTTAAACATGCACTCGCTTCACCACTTTTACTATATACTTTAATACTTATGTACTACAATAGATATATTATTGTAACTGGAAGACAATTATGACAAACCTGGATGAGTTCATTAGGCCCCTGGCTGCTGTGGCAAAAGAATGGCACCCCACAATCTTGTTTGCATGGCTGATCATGCAGCTAAACGGGGCGCAAGAGCCTTTTCTAACTGTTCAGATGCAGTGGACGCATTGATCGCAGCTTCTAAATAGTTAAATGGCTGGGATCGGAGTTATCTCGAATCCCACCTTCTGATAGCTGTAATTAAGGGGGGTTTACCATTTTATACATCGATGGCATATCAATAGGATATGCTAATATGGCATCAATGTTTACCTGCACCGTTCTAGAGAACAACTGTACTCTGAATCACATTGAAATGAATAGAGGGTAACTGCGCGGGCCCAGCCACTTCTCTATACAAAGCTGGGAGTTTTAGGGGCCTGTTCTTGAGATAGGTGCTGGTCCAAGGGTGTAGCTTCTGGGGGTGCAGTAGTAGCAGTCGCTATCGGGCCCTGCAGCCTAAAGGGAGCCCAAAAGCCCTTCTGCCACATAAGAAAACACCAGTATTGTAAATGGCGCATGGTAACTGGGGGGGCCCCATTTCACTTTTTGCTCTAGGGCACAAAAGCTTGAAGTTACGCCTTTGTGCTGGTCCCAGAGCTTGAAGTGGTTTAAGAACTACCATGGATCTTGTTTTTCTTTAGTTCATTAGAAATTGCTTCTAGGAGCACAATAGTGCCAGCAATTTCGCTTCTCTGCAGCTGAATACAGGATTTCTCGCAGCTGCCCCATGGTCACATGATCTGCACTCTGAGTTGCTGTAACACACGGCTTGGTTATGAGACCCAGAAGTGAATCTTTCTATACATTCCTATGGGAGGTTCAAAGTCAGTCTCATAGGAATGCATAGACTTCCTGTCAGAATCAACATCCGAGTGTCTTTCAGCCAACCAAAGTGCAGATCATGTGATCAAACAGAGACTGTTGCATCAGCCGGAAATCCTGTATTCAACTACAGGTAAGCAAAGTCACTGGCACTACAGTGTGCCTTAAGGTATGTTCACACAGTCAATTTCGGCGTGCATTTCGCGTCGTATTTGCACTCTAATACGATCGAGATACGCGCTGAAATTACGGTGATCCATAGTTCTCATAGAGAACTATGGATTCTCCCCGGGTGTACAATGACAATGACGGGCAAGTAATGACGGTCTATGGGACCGGCGGGCTGCCGGCCCCCCTGTGTTGTGGGAGTATGCGCCGATCAGCGCGGCTCCCAAACACCCGGTGTAATTGCGGGGCATACTGTACGCCCCGCAATTACGCCGTGTGAACATAGCCTAAAAGCAATTTCAAATAAATTTAGGGGGAAAAAAACTGGAGTGGTCCTTCAAGAATGTTATTGTATAATTTACATAACTGTAAATTATAGCTGGAGCTTCTATATACTTTGGATAACCTTATGAACACCAAGCCCGGCTTTTCTTCTTTTATCTTGAGTCATTGAGGGATGCAGGAAATAATTATACTTGGCTCTTCCTTTCAAAAACTATTTTCCGGCAAAAAAAAAAAACTCAACACAAAGGAACTTAAAAGTAGTTTCTAAAACGGGGGAAACACTTGAAACTTTAGCAAACATTTTGTTTCTTGACTTGTTTATAACAGCATAGAAATCACCCATTGTACCCAGGCTTTCAATTATTCGGCATAATTGACCAGGCTCTTAAAAGAAAGAAAAATCTATGGAATAACAAAAGACACAAGTAAGATATGAGCTTCTTTCATGTGAATGGACATGATTTATGAGAGCGTTTAGCGTGACTCTACTGTATGTTGGTTCCACTTTATTATAGATTCCTCTCCTCGGGGCATATATTTACTTATATTTGATACTGACTTTAAAGCGGCATGGAAATAAAGCTGTAAACAGCTCCCCTATTTGTTTTTTAATACATACCTTTAATACAAAGCTCTTCAAGAACACTTCAATTATTCATTGCATTTTATGCCGGCAAAAGATTTTTAATAAGATAAAATTCCGTGTTCCTGAGGGCACAACTTTCACTTAGATCTGAGGACCTTGCAGGCATCTTTAATAGATTCAAATGTGATGAATGTCGAGTCATTAATCCCTTCCAGGCTGGATTTTGTAAACTGCAATCAGTAGGAACTGTTTTGGAGCAGGTATTTAATCAATAAGAGCCTATGGAGAGGTCCTTGTAGAGTACAGTGTGCTGCTTCGAGCAGTAGGCTGGCTTCTACCATTAGGTAATCCTTTTATAATCAATCTAAATCAGAGATTAAATGAAGTATATATAGTAGCATTTCATCTGAAACTCATGTCATTTATATGTTCCCTGAATCTTGTAGCTCAAAAGATGGCAATATACAAAAAGACCCTTAAACCTCTTCAATAAATGTACTGAGGAAGAGTTATAAGCACACAGGAGCCCTTTAATCCATCTTCATTATATGCCCTCGCACATTACTGTACCATAGTTAAAGAGAAGCTGTCACCAAGAAAATGCTGTGAAATCTATTGGTGTCATCTTATGGAGCAGGAGTAATGCAGCAGATTGTATAATTTTGTGCAAAAAGTTTGAGTATAACTTGCACCTTATTGATTCAGGGCTTAAGAGTCCAGTGGGTGGTCTTGCTCTGTGATTGATAGCTTTCTCTGTAAGCGGGAGTGTTCAAATGACATATTTGCGGTGCATAATTGTGCTGCAGTGCACCCAAAGTACACCCTGAAAAAAGGTAAAATCATAGCAGTCATTGAGTGCTATGATTTTACAGCGTGTTCTCCGGCACGTACTGAGCGCTCGGAGAAAGAAGTGACTCCCTTTCCCTTGGGTTACGCGCCCGTGAAAGGGAGGGTGAATGGAAGCCAGAGCGTACTTTTAAAACGGTAGGCGTATAGCACTGGGCACAGTACATGCCAAAATACACCGTGAGAACCCAGCCCAAGAGTGCGCACAGGTGTGCGATCAGCCGCTTGCCAGGCTGCTACTCCTCCTATGCCCATGGACTTACTATGAACTTTGTGAAAGTATCTGTCCTCCGATAGCACAAAGTGCAGGCTGATTACTTATTGCAAGTATTTTAAATTTTGATACTGCTGGATGTTAATAAGTTCAATAAATGGGTTGAATTTGGATTTATGTATGATGCCTGCTTTGAAGGATATGGGATCCTACTTATATACATAGATAGCTGTGAGTCACTGCTTAGGACTGTCTACTGGACATCTAACCGGTCATGGTTATGCAAGGTAGTCGTAACTAGCTCATAGATTTCAATAGAAAAAACATAATCCTGCATAACTAGGGTTATGACTTTTTAACCTATTGAAAATTTGTAATTATTCTGATGTAGTATTTGATAAATTTTTATCATGTGTTATCATGTGTTTTATATGTTAGTTTTATGGTGTTCTTTTGTTATTTTCATTGAAAAACCTCCCACGCCTATTGTAATGTTTGCCCTATAGCGAAACAAAAAATCATAGACGTAAAGCATAAAAAACCTATAAATATGAAATATATTGGTCTAAAAAACAACTATCATAATGTGAAATTGTGAACAAAAAGCTTCTACATCTGGAGATATATTGTATGAGGGTGAGATATAAAAAAAACAGTTGATGATTGTACAAAGCCTTTATTTGCAAATGAAAATAATACACAATAAATGACCAAGAAGGAATTCAATTTGCTGTTAAGATAGTTTTCAGTTTTGCTACTGCTGTAAAGCTCTTCCATTAGCTCTACAGCTTGTTTGGCAACCATATTTGATGGAGGAACATCAAGCAGTGAAGGTTCCTTTATCCAGTTTTTATAAAACATTTTAAAGCCTTAGGACACTTCAATTTGGAAATAGCAGCAGCAGCTCATTGTATGTGTCCTCTGAATAGTACTGCTTTGAAACCCATGCATTTGCCCACGTATTAGTAATGAAGTCACAAGTAGATTTAAGCTGATCTCTCCATTGTGGAAGAAGTCAAAAAGCAATCAATACAAAGATTGTCAGTGAATTCCACTTGGCACTATGAAGTTCACGCCATTTCAATTGAGTCCATATGGTAAAAATTATATGCTTCACACAGTTCAAAACAATGCCTTAATATTTACATATCTTACATATTCTTTATATTTTACATGCGAATATATATATATATATATATATATATATATATATATATATATATATATATATAGGCAGTCCCCGACTTACATCGTTCCGACTTACATACGTGCCCTAGTTACAAACGGAGACTTATGGGGCGTGGCTGACATTCAACACTGTCACGCCCCGTGATAACCAAGTGCCAGCATGCCACAGCTGCACATGAGATACAGAATGTTAGGTGAAATCTTCTTAAAAAAAAGGGGAAAGACAGCAAGACAAATGTAAAAACCCTTCCCTGCACTATCCAAAACCCAAAAAAAAATGTTTTTGCTGGAGTTATATTTAATAAATATACCTGTCCCGACTTACATACAAATTCAACTTAAGAACAAACCTGCAGTCCCTATCTCGTTTGCAACCCGGGGACTGCCTATATATATATATATATATTATATATGAATTAGATATATCAATTATTTATATTATATATTTATAAATTTTTTACAAAAATACTTTTATAAATTTCAATTTTAATTTCATATTATATTTTTTTTGCTTTACATCATGAAGTACTATGATTTTTCATTTCACTATAGGGAAAAAGTGAAATTACAATTGGTGTGGGAGGTTTTTCAATGAAAATAACAAACGAGCACCAGAAAACTAACATATAGGCAAAAGCTCATCAAATGCAACAACAGGATAATTTAAATTTTCAAAAAGGTCCAAAAGTCATAACCCTATTACACACTTTCTGTATGGGATGTAAAATTGCGGTTTACCATGCTCTTTTGTCCCGCACAAAAAGAGTATACTACCGGGAAATAGAGAAAACATATAGGACTCATTTGATATCTCTGGGCTGGCCTCTGGTATCTGTCAGGTTACCTTTTTCACAGTGCCCCTATGGATATCACAGATGTAGTGTATGACGCTGTGTGAATGGCCCACTATATTACTCTTCAGCTATTGAAGTACAATACAGACTCATATCACAGGTGTGAATCAGTTTTCATGTTGCATCCATATGGAACTTATGTAGATCGCTACTGAACACTGAATGGAGACATACAGGGTAAAATAGAGCACAAATGAGGCAGTTCACACATGAGTGCTATGTAGTGCTGTATGTTCATATGATCGTGTGCATATCACCTATATTTAGCTGAAGGCAAGATGGACATACACATATTGATTTTCATTGGCAATCTCTAGAATGGAATATAGAGTTTATCAGAGCCGTCTAAACAGCATTATAGGCCCCTAGACATAGCATTGCGCTAGGCTATACCTCTAGCTACGTCCAAACATGACACCACATGAGGCCTCTACCCACCCCCAAGCACACTCATATCATCCAATCATCAGATTAATTACCAGAGCGGGTTGCTGATGGTTCCCTTCTCCATCATGGTTATTAAAAGTTTGGCATCCAAGGACACACAAACAGTAAAATAGGCAGATCAAACCCAAGGATTCAGGGTATGTTCTCTGGATTCCAAGGACTTACAAGCACCACTTGGGGCCCCTATGCTTGTGGGGCCCTGGACAGCTGCCTGTGCCCAGCTGCCTGTGCCCAATGGAAAAGATGGCCGTGGGATTTATCTTCTATTTCCCAAAGATGCTATTTTCTTGCTTGTCAAGTGAGGGCAATGATCTTTATGTTCCCATCCCTCTTTCCTGTCAACACAGAAAACATTGGAACGTTCAAATGACATTGAGGAAGATTGATCAATACCATTGGAAGATACATGATTTAAAGTTGGGGGCACAAATTGTGACAAATGAGCATGGCATGATAAATTGAGTGTAGCACACTAGGTACTTTACAAATGTTTCTCTTCCTCGCACGACTTTACAGCTGGAATCTCTTTAAACTGATATTTGGACCCAAAAATGGCGCACTTCAGTAAACTTGGCACATTCTATGACTTCTCCTGACAGCTCGTCTTTTCTAGAGGTTGTTCAGAAACTGTCCTTAGGAGTAGAAAGTGAGTGGGTTTGGTGTAGGCATCTGCATATGATCAAATCCAGCTTCCTCTGGCAACTACTGTGGATCTGCGACTTACTGGAGGTGTGATTGCTAAAGAGACACCACCATCAAAATTTTTCTTTTCACATATGGACAGGTAAGAGGCGACTTTTTTAATTGGGTGGTTGAGTTTTTATAGAATTTTTTTCAAACTTCTCCTATGTGCATGACTTCCCAGTTAGTCACTGTGATGTCCCCTTTGTGCGCTCGAATATCACAGCATGAGAGAATTGCTTGAGGCTGACTATGTTCTGAGAGGTGTAAGTGTTATCAGCTGGACTTGATAAGGGTGAAGAAACCCCCTACCAAGTGCAGAAAAAAAATTCCCCATTATCTTTTCATGTTTTGCTCTATCCATTGCCCTGTGATCTAGTCTGATCTTATCTATCGCTTTCTAGAGAAAAATAAAGCGATCATTCTGTCCTTACCTACTATTTGTAATGAGAATATATAGTGATAAGCAATACCAACAGTAAAGTGAGATTAGTCTGCCCTGCCATTCAGGAGTTTTAATCAAAGCTAGAAAAAAACAAGATTTTACTATGTGATTTATTATTTCATATGACTGTCAAAATAAAAAAAAAATTGGCCAAAAATATTTAAAAACCGTTTTTAGGGAATATTGGTGTTAACAAAGGTATTTCCTTCTGATGCAAGTGTCTGTTTAAATTATTTTGTTGTCCATGTGTATGCAGAACTGATATAATGGTCACCATTCTCTACCTGGAACATTAAGCAAAATATTCTATTCTGGAAGCAATGCCATAGAGCATGTCACAATATTTTTCTTGCAGATTCCGATGGAGACCTACTGGGGCAGACGTCTCCTGACTTGTCTATGTTAGTAAACCCTTGTGTTCCCTGTGAACGGACAATTCTGGAGCATCTTCTCTTATAACTCTGTGTTGTGCTGTTCCTCCTAGAAGTGTATTACAGATGGGTGTTACCATTCAGATTTTCAAAGGGGTGTGTCCCTGCTCTCACTCACTGCCAGCACTGATTGGTCAATGTCAAACTGCAGGGACAAATCCCAAACTGGCAACACCCACCTGACAGATTCAGTGATACATTTCTAGGAGGAATAACAGAGGAACAGCACAACACAGAGATATAAGAGAAGAGGCTCCAGGATTGTTATATCACAGGGAACACAGGGATTCACTAACATAGACAAGTCACATGTTACCCTTTAAATGCTGTCCCCATCCTGTGTCTGTTTAGACAAATATCTTTTCATGGTTTAGGGTCATAAATTGGACTTACATCCTAAATGTACAAATGGATGAGTATTAGTGAATCAGAAGTGAGAGTTGCAGTAATTTTATTTATTACATGTCTACCAGATTACTGGCATCAGTTATCCTGGAGTTTAATATAGTATAATTTGGAGAGGAAGTTTTATGTGGGAAGTGCTGTATTTTTATTGGTAGAATTTCGGGATAAATACAATTTTATCACTTTTTCTTCAAATAGCGAAAACAGCAATTCTGGGGGTTTTTTCGTTTTTTTTTCAGAGTTCAGTCATGGTTCATGTGATCTTTAAATATGTGGTGATACAAATTATACAGGTTTTTTAGTTTATTTTATTAGTTTTACATAATAAGGCATCAAAGGGTTTGGGGGTTACTCTCTCTTAAAATTTTTTACATAACTAACTTTAATTTTTTTACCTTTTTTTTAACCAATCACCCCGTTGTTGATGTGTGTGTTTTAATACTGTATATGATACCTGTTGATGTATGTGTATTGCTGTGTATGATACCTCTCAGTGTAATGCTGACAGCATCCTACTAGGCTCCACCTCAGGCATCCTGTGCGTTAATGTCCTGACCACCGGCTAAAAGAGGGAACCAGCCCCAGTCATGCACCACAGATGTTGTGTTTGCTGGAGACCTTGGCATTTATTGGGTTAAATAGCAGGGATTGAAATTATGTTTGATCCTAGGTGTTGCAGACAGGTGTTGGCTGTATAATACAGCTAGCACTTAACTATAATGGTATGGGCAAAGCTTCTGAGCCTGCAATAATAGTACATTGGCTATAGTTCCTGTTTTGTACTGTTTTAGTGGGAAGAGGTTAAGGGATGGTTACTGAAACAGTTTCCATATGCAATAAGCAGCATTTTTTTGCACTATGGACTGTCCAGCTTCTGTGGCTCAGATTTCCAAAAATTATAATTAGATGTTTTACGCACAGATGTCATCGTGGAAAGCTCATACATTTTGGAGCAGAACCTGTGAACAGGTTTTGCACCAAAATCATCATTGTGAATGGGGTGTTAAAGATAACATTCTAACCACTTTGGGAGACATGTATGGAACTAGGTACATCCAAGTTAATTTTCTCAACTGTTTTTCGGTGTATAATGCGCCTGAATGTATGAAAGTGTTTTTTGTGCGTTCATAAATGGTGTCTAAAGTTCATCGCACCTCATCTATGTGTTAGGTGCATAATGGAACTTAGTTAGGCATTAGTAATGCACCAAACATGTAAAAAGGCTATTGAGCATGTCAGTGAATAGAAACTATGGTACTGATCCTGCTTGGAGGACCAGAGGTCCCAGCAATACCTGGGCTGTGCTGGCTCTTGCTGTATGTAGAATAAAGGGTGAGAGCAGCAAAAAATACATTTCAAATTTAATGTAGTAAAAATTAAAAATGTAAAAATCTGAACAACATCATCTGTGGGTTATTTAATGTAAAATTACCATATATACTCGAGTATAAGCCGACCCGAGTATAAGCCGAGGCACCTACTTGTGCCACAAAAACCGGGAAAGCTTATTGACTCAAGTATAAGCCTAGGGTGGAAAACGGAGCGGCTACTGGTGAATTTTAAAGATAAAAATAGATACCAATAAAATTACATAGGCAGTTTAATGTCCCCCATAGGCAGGTTATAGGCAGTTTAATGTCCCCCATAGGCAGGTTATAGGCATGTATAGGCAGTTTAATGTCCCCCATAGGCAGGTTATAGGCATGTATAGGCAGCTATATGTCCCCATAGGCAGGTTATAGGCAGATATTGGTCGTTATAGGCAGATATAGGTCCTCATAGGCAGGTTATAGGCAGGTATAGGTCATTATAGGCAGGTATAGGTCCCCCTAGGCAGGCTATAGGCAGGTATAGGTCCCCCTAGGCAGGTTATAGGCAGGTAATGGGACGGTCTAGGCAGGAAGAGGGCCGCCTAGCCAGCGTATAGGCAGGTATAGGTCCCCCTAGGCAGGCTATAGGCAGGTATAGGCAGGGTATAGGCAGGTATAGGTCCCCCTAGGCAGGCTATAGGCAGGTATTGGCAGGGTATAGGCAGGTATAGGCAGGGTATAGGCAGGTATAGGTCACCCTAGACAGGCTATAGGCAGGTATAAGTCCCCCTAGGCAGGGTATAGGCAGGTATAGGTCCCCCTAGGCAGGCTATAGGCAGGGTATAGGCAGGTATAGGTCCCCCTAGGCAGGCTATAGGCAGGTATAGGCTGGCTATAGGCAGGGTATAGGCAGGTATAGGTCCCCCTAGGCAGGCTGTAGGCAGGTATAGGCCGGGTTTTAAAACAAAAAAACAACCACTTTCCTCGCTCCCCGCTCTTCCATCTCCCGGGCGCTCTCCTCTGTCTTCTCGGCACAGGCGGGTGATGTCATCAGGCCGCGCACGCAGCTTGATGACACACGCTGCCTGTGCCGGAAACTCCGGACAGCCGCGAGTTTGCGGCCGCCCGGAGTCCACTGCGGAGCACGGAGCGCTCGCTCTCTACTCCTTAGTGGTATCTCTTCACCTCTGTACGCTCCGGAGGAGTCGCATACAAGTGAAGAGATAGCCGACAGCGCCTGGGCCACCGCCAAGCCCACACGCTGTCGGCTGTACTCGGCCTTCAGTTATATGCGCTCCCTGAGGAGTCGCATATAGCTGAAGCGTCCCTGTCGGCGCACGGGCCATCGCAGCGCCCGAGTGTCCACAGTGACTCGAGTATAAGCTGAGGGGGGATTTTTCACATTTTTTGTGCTGAAAAACTCGGCTTATACTCGAGTATATACGGGAGTTTTAGATTCTTTTAATCTTAAATACATTTTATAGGAGAGATTTTTATATTTTTGGGATATGATAAATTTTCATATTAATTTTATATGATAACATTTTTTATTACATTTTAATTTAATTTTAAATACTTTGATAATTATCATAAATAAATTTTTATTATTGTAATGGTGTAAGTTGAGAAATATTGCACTTTTTTTTTCCTAACAGGAAATCTAGCTCCACTTCAACTCCTCACATTGAAATAGGTCTGCCTGTCCGAGCAGTAATGCGCCTAGTTTTGCCGAACCACATTCATATATTTGTGTGGTGTGACGCCCCCAGAACGCCCCCAAAATGCCCCCTCACGTTGGGCGCATTAAAAAGTGTTGAGTCTTACGAACAATGTGCCTAACTCATTCGTTACGCACATTAGACATCGTAGTCAGCTCACTTTGGCGCATTTGATGCCAGGAAAGGGTGAGAAACCGGATCATGCATGTCTCCTTTGGAGTCTACAGTAAAAATATTTAGGAGCCTACTGCATACTGTTTATACATTAAGATCAACTGGAAAACAGTATCCTGCTGTGCTCTTGAGCTCCCCCTATTGGTGTCTACAGATAGTCAGAATTTTATCATTCAGCTTGATCTACGCAGGTGATTTGGAGGTCTGCATTCAAACTCTAACCACTTAAAATATATTAAAAAAGGAAACAGAACAGTGCAGAAGTTTGGATGTATTCAGCTAACAAAAAGCAAAATGGATGACAAATTAGTAGTCTAAATTGTTACTCATTGCCACCTGTTGAAGCCACTTCTAAAAGGTTATGTATATAATAGCATGACCACAGATTTTACAAGGTATTTATGTATGTGCTATGCTGTTTTTAGTGCTCGACAATTAGCTAATTAAAATCTTTTGGATTGATCATATTTGTTTTGAGGTTGTACTAAACACCTGCAATATCCATTATAACTCCATTTAAGGATTCTGTTATGTTATTTTGGCTCATTAGGTATTGCAGTGCAGTCAATTACTGTACATTTTAAAGCACATTATTACATGGTCATTGTACTGCAGAGAGAAATCCAATTCTAGTTATAAGTATTAAGACGGTGACATAAAGATGGGATTTCTGGGTTTGCAGACAGCAGCCTGACTTTCCTATAATGTGGCTTTTCTCTTCTGTACAAACAATACTGTGACGGAAAGAGACGCTATCTAGTTCTAATGGCAAGGCTATCTGCTCTTCAATTGCTAAAGCTCTATATACAATCTCTGCTAATAACACTGCATTTGGCAGTTGACAGGATCTGGATAGCGATTTTTGCAGCTAAGTAATTCAGCCTTCACACTGGAGATTTCTGTGGGAAATGGAAAATCTTGCTCTTCTTCTTTTACCAAAATCCATCAAACTACATATATTTTTTTAGTTTTTTTGCTTCATCATGCGCAAGATTCCAATTAAAGTCCAAACTTTAGGAGATCTCTGAGATGTGAAGTCGTTGATGGTGTTTTTCTTAAAAGATGAGAGAGCTCATTAAAAAGTGACACAGTCTGGACGTTGGGATCATTAACAGTGAAATTTAATTGAAGGCATATTAAGAAAACTGTAGGTAATATGTGAGAAAGGAAAAAAAAAATGGGCAGCAGCTCCCTCAGCACCTGCAGGTACAAAGAAAACAATTTGTAAGCAGCGGAAAATACAGAGATCAATTATATCAAAGGCAATTTCACAGTAGGTATACGGAAGACATTAAATGTGCAAGGAGAATTGAGTCATGGACTGAACCAGGCATATTTCATGTATCTTTTATAATAGGAAAAGATTGATTTAACTTGGTTTATATCAATTGATGTGAGTGTAGCATTAGATGTGTACAAAACAAAACACCTGGCTTATTTATCAGGATTGAGAATGGTATAAGGCCACTAAATGAGTTGTAGTAGTGCTGCTTGAACCTGCCCCTATACAGTTCAGCACTAGTTTGACCAAAATTGTAAAATTTGTGTTTGGGAAGTTTCAGACCCATTTTTTTTCACTTTGACTCTAAACCTTATTCAGGGGTATGCAACAGTTTCAGTTCCAAAGGCCACCTTGTTGTGTTGTACCCCACCCAGGGATAGTATTAAATCTTAGAGGAATATTCTCCATTTAAAACCTTTAAGGCACTTTAATTGTAAATAACCAAAATGGTTGCGAGGTCTTGGTTCCACTTAAGTGACTGCCAGAAACCAGAATGTGATGTCCTCTGCTCAGTACTCCAAAAAGAGCTTCACAGCTATAACTGATGCAGTGATCCATCCTTCCTTCTTTCTGCCCTTCTTTCTGCCCTTCCTTCCTCCATTCCATTGCTCCTTCCTTTTCTCCTAACTCCTTTTTTTCTTTCCATCTTTCCTTCCTTCTCTTTCCTCTTTCTTTCTTCTTTTTCCTCTCTTTCTTTCTCTCTTTCCTTCCTCGTTTCTCTATTTTTTCCTTCTTTCCTTTCTTCCTTTCTTTTTCACCAACCATCCTTTGTGTATTCCCTATTTTTCTGCATTACTTGACTTATCTCTTCAGAAAAGTACAGATCCAGCCTATTTTTGAAGACTTTTTCTACAGGATCTCCCACAGTGCTCTGTTCCATCTTCATGGAATAAGCCATTTTCTATAAGGGTATGTTCACACGGCTTATTGCGGCGCACATAGTATGCGCCGCAATACGCCATGTGTTTTGGAACCACGTGCTGATCAGCACATAATTCCAAAGTACGGGGGGCACCCGGCTGGCCCCATTGACATGCATTGTCAGCGGCGCACGAGCACCGCGAACAATTGACGTGTCAATTCTCTCCCCGCGTGTACAATACGATTGTATTGTATCCACGGGGAGACAACGCCTACTCTATAGCTCTCTATGAGAGCTATGAATTACCGTAATTATGCCGTGCATTTTTCCACGTATAAAGTGCAATACACGGCGAAATGCGCACCGAAATACACGGCAAAATAAGCAGTGTGAACATACCCTAATAAGGAGATGTATGCAAAGTGTGTACTCTCTAGTGCACGACTATACTGCTTTCCCTTTAAGCTAGATACATTTCCCTAAATCTGGCATGTGAGAGGATGAAGCAGCAGTGATTACAGCTTTAGACTTTAAGATCTCATAGGAAATGTCATTGTTTCATCTCATTTAAAATCTACCACTAAAACCCCAGAAATGTCATTTTGTCAGCAAAGGCAAAATACACACAGTTAACCTTTCTAGTAATGCTATCAACATCAGGCATGTGCTACTGAGACAGATTCAGGCATAGATACTTTTCCATGAGAATGTTTAAATAGTTTAATCATTATTTTTCATTTGACTTTTATGGATGCTGCATTGTGATATAGCAGAAGCTTTAGAAGTATTGTGTAATCAAGAAGACATTTGAAAATACAGGTGCCATTGCCATCAATCATTCGCCAGAAAAACTACAGCCAGCTAGGCATTCACTGCTGTAGGAATGGAGTATTATGTGGTGGCAATTCAGGTGAAGAACAGTTTAAAGGGGTTGTCTCCTCTCAAAGTTTCATAGGATGCATGAATGAAATAATGCTGCTTGACTCTGTCACTTCCTGGGCAAGCTGTCTGTAATTAGCATAGGAGCTCTGTGTATTCGGACTTCTCTGTTTATTAGTCTAGATTAAATAAATTACCTTCTCTGAGGTCTTGAGAAGCTTCTGAGCTAATGTAAACAGTAAAGTAATTAGTCTTTTGTCTGAAAGATCAGATAACACACAAGCTCTCACACTACTGGCCAAGACCTGTTTGATGACAACACTCCCTGCCATCAGATAGAAAAAACAGCAGGGGATAAAGAGTACACAGGTTGGCTACTCGGGGAACCAGAGAGAGCTCAGAAGGTGATAAAATCACTTGTAGCTCCTTAACAAAAAAAGATGAACAATGCAATATATTTGGAAAACGTCTTCATTTAGTGTTCCCTACATTTTGAAAGCTAATCTTTGTAGCGAGACAACCCATTTAAGCCTGCCAGGAGGACGCCATTCATAAAACAGTTCTCTGTTCTGCCCCATAGAGACTCCCATCTATAACGTCCATAACAATCCTTTAAAATCAGCCTTTTGAGTTGTTGTAGTGATTGGTTTGTACCAAAGCCAGTGGCTTGGATATCATAGAGGCAGAACAAATTGCTGCCATGGGCTACACTGAAAATCAAGATCCATTCCTGCTTGGTCCCATTCCCATTGTGATTGGGTGCCAAAAATCTTTTCAGTCCCCCAGCCCTTCCCCAAGGGAACTTCATTGTTGGATAACAAGGGGGTATGGACCTGGTTGAGAAATGAGCTTGGA
Organism: Phyllomedusa bahiana; assembly: GCA_025379985.1. Taxonomy (NCBI): domain Eukaryota; kingdom Metazoa; phylum Chordata; class Amphibia; order Anura; family Hylidae; genus Phyllomedusa; species Phyllomedusa bahiana. Next base: position 17,218 of record JAODAL010016070.1, read on the forward strand.
ACAAAAGTAACACAAGATGCTTGCAGCAATAGTCCCACAATAGAGGTTCAAGGCCCCCTATCATTCATGTACGTCACAGATTGATGCCCTAGCTGTTTACTGCTTTTCCTGTAACATAGGATATTCTAAATATACAATAAGGAGCTTCACCTAAAACAGTCAGTGACCTAATTCAGGATTGTCATCTATTGGCCAAAATTGGCAAAATTTTTTTTTCTATTTTCTTTATATGATGTGGTTTTGAATGGATTCTCAATGAAGCTGGAAAGATAATTTAATTTTTTTTCCTTCGGGATCTTTTCAAAATGGCCTAATTTAGGATTAGCATCTATTAGCCAAAATGGATGGCATCTAAACAGAGCATCTCTTGCTCTGGATGACTTGGCACCTCCCTCCATTACATGGACAGGCCATTGATTTTAATATGAACTTGTTATGCATATGCTACAGAAATGGAGGAAGGAAGGGGGACCCTACTGGATTGCCAAACTTGCCTTGATTGATATGCACGCTAAACTTGTCCAAACCTGCAGGTTTATTTGAAGAGGTTTTACCATGATCTCATTTCATACAACCTGTATCCAGCTCTTCAGCTCTGTGCTGAGAAGGGGGCATGTGAGATTTGTTTGAATTGCATATCATGTGACTCAGTAGGATGACATCACCAGGCCTTTCCTCACTCTAGTCAAAGAAAGGTCTGTTTATGTAAAAAGCTGTGAGTAGCTACAATGTCGCTCAGAGGTAAAGTTTTTGCCTTACAGCACAAGGGTCTTAGGTTTAAATCCCTGCAGAAACCAAACCTGTGGATTTTTTTTCTCTTTAACAATGCACAGACCTCATTGAGGTTTCTTTTTATTTATTTGCACTGTTTGACTAATTACTAAGGAGCACAGAGGACAAGAGTACAATGACAGCACCTTGGGTTTGAACACTCAGTAGCTTCCTGAGAGGAGAGGTGATGTCTGAGCATGTGTGGCCAGGACTGAGGAGCTCTCATCCCTGGTCGTATGCCCTGGAGACGAGCTGTAAGCAATGGATCACTAAGGAGGCAGCTGAAACAAAAAAGGTTCAGAATTTTTAATAATGATGAATGGTGACAATGTTTATTATTTAATTTGCAAGCTTCCCACGTCAGTTTTACTTTGTAGCAAAACCCCTTTAAGAGGATAGAGGGGGCTGATGCCAAACACTTCTGAATCCTAGCAGAAGAGTTTAACATACTCAGTCCTTGTTTACCTCCATCAGCGTACCCTGATAAACACTGAGTTGTTCCAGGATCCTACAGAAATTGATGAGATCCATCAACATTGATCTGTAGGTAACTTTATGATCAATGTTTGAAGAGTCTACAGATTAAGGCCTGGTCTACATGTGTGTTTTGATTTATGTTTAAAATCCATAAAAAAGAGCTATATCCGAAAGTGGATATTAACTGATGCAAACAGAAGCGCAATTTTCCATTACTTTAACAGATACATTTAATTTTTCCATAAAAAAATGATACAATTGTTTCTGTTTGTATCTGTTTAAAATGAATCCCTTTTTCTATGAAGAAAACTAACATGTAAAAACTAATACAAACAGCCTTTTCTCACTGACTTCAATGTAAAAAAAAAAATGCATGTATGTTATGCGATATTTTTCATCTGCTGCCCCGTCTTTCCACGGCAGCGGATCGTTATTATAACCAACATGTATACATAAAAACCCAATTGTATGGGGGACGTCAGGAAAACGAGAAGCGACTGCGGCTTTTGTCACAAAGCGTGACAAAAACCATGGTCCTGCATCGGAGAAAAAAATGGCCGCTTTTGGGCCGTTTTTTGTCTGAAGCAGTGTAGACATAGCCTTATGGAGCAGAGCCAAACTGGGACAAACTGATGGCTTTTGGCCTTTTCCACACTTACATTGAACTTCCGCTGCAAGTTCCAACTAAAATAATTAAAAAATTAGACACCAGGATGGAAAGTCAAATGTGTCCGTCAAGCGCCATTGGTGTCCATTGCAAAATGAATCCAGTTCCACCTCTGCAATGGAGTTGAGCCAAGTCTAACACGGATGTAAATCAAGTCTAATATTCATGCTTCTCTAGATGAAAATAGAGCTAGGATAATTACATATTACCCTCATAATGAAAATGATGCCAGCCAAGATAACTTATGTTAGCTAAGATGGCGGTTGAGTCCAATTCTTGAGCTACAGATCTTCACATAGTGGGAGCTGCTTTCACAAATCAAATCTGGGTTCCTCTCCTTTCTCTGATCCCAAAATTTAAACCTGATGGGTTATGCAGCGCCATAGGAAATGATCTGGGCTTTGAATTTCCCAATTAGAAATGTTATTTTGAAATTTTAAGGTAGGCCTTGATTGTGTCTTTAAATCATTCCCTTTGTTCATTCTGGGTGCTCTGGTCTCAGTACAGCTGGGAGTAGAGAAGTTGTCTAGGGAAGTGGGTGTTAGCCATTCTGATGCAGTGGCCCATCCAGCAGAGTGGGTATTACAAGATCATGGCTTCAATACTGGTCATCTTTGCTTAAGAACTGGTATGGCAATCCTCTCAGTCAATATGCAGAATTTTCCGCAGGCAACATAGATGGAATCTCTCAAGAGCCTTGGCAATGATATGTAAGCCCGGTCTTGCTATCATACAAAAGAGTAGTGACTGAAACTGGTCTATAGACCATTAGGGTGTGTTCACACGGCAAGGGACAAATACTGGTCGGTTTACCCAACTGGTGTTTGTCCGGTTTGCGTGCAGTGCACACGGCCGCGGGGGGACAGCTTCTCTCCGCGACGAGAGGAGAAAAGCCCCCCCCCCCCCCTTCACATTGGCTTGCACATATTCCGCCCGAAAACCGGACGGAAGATTGTGCAAGCACAATGTTTTTGGGGACTGCTGCACGGGTTTTCCATAGAGCCCTATTGTGCTCATTTTCAGCCGTTTTTTCAGGCGGTCTGCAAAACCGCAAACCTCCTGAAAAACCAGCCGAAGACCCGTGCCATGGGGACATGCCCTTAGTTTGGTTTCCTTCATAAGGTCATGGTTCTTGAAAACCCAACTCTTAGATATGCTGGAAGAACGTAATTTATTACATGACCACCACTCTAAGGGAGACATACATGGAACTAGGTGCATTGAAGTTCATTTTCTCATCTTTTTTTGTCAGTCTATCATGCGTCTGAATGTATGAAAGTGTCTAACTGGTGTCTAAAGTTCACCGCGCCTCGCCTGTGTATTTGGCGCATTACGGAACATACGCGCATTAGTAATGCGCCAAATATATATAAAGGCTATAGACAAGCTGGAAATAAAAGAAGTCATTAGAACAGCATGTCAGTGAATAGAAACTATGGTACTGATCCTGTTTGGAGGACCACAGGTCGCAGCAAGACCTGTGCTGTGCTGGCTCTTGTTGTATGTACAATAAAGGTTGACAGCAGCAAAAATATATGTAAAATTTAATGTAGTAAAAATTTAAAAATTTGAACAACATAATCAGTGGGATATTTAACATAAAATTAGTATTAGATTCTATTAATTTTAAATACATTTTATAGGAGATATTTTTATATTTTTGGGATAATATATATTTTTATATTAATTTTATATGATCATGTTTTTTATTAAATTTAAATAATTAAATTTTATATAGTTTGATAATTATCAGAAACTACTTTTTATTATTGTACTGGTGTAAGTTGAGAAATATTGGACATAGCAAATCTAGCTCAACTTCGACTCCTCAGGCTCAGGCAGACCACAATGAAATAGGTCTGCCTGTCCGAGCAGTAATGCGCCTAGTTTTGCTGAACCACATTCATATATGTGTCTAATATTACGGGTGTGGTGCGCCACCCCCAGAACACTCCTGAAACACCCCCTCATGTTCAGCACATTAAAAAGTGTCGAGTCTTAAAACAAGGGCCCAAAACAATTTTTTTTGGCGCACAACATCGTAGCCGTTCATTGACGCTTTTTAAACCAGAAAAGGGTAAAAAACCCCGTCATACATGTCCCCCCAAAGGGCTCATACAATGACAACCCTAGCGTCTATTGGGATGATATCCGGTTCACTGCTGATTTGATATGCAGCACTATGATGTGCTCTATTGCCTCCTGCATTAATGTATCCCCTTTAAAGGAGGATCACTCAATTTGGAGACACGAAGCATCGTAGTCCCTTCAGCCCATACATATAAATCACTTTTATATATATATATATAATTTTTAGTATATTTCTATATATTTAGCATATAATTACCTATTACTTTTAAATTTTTAAATCCAATGCTTCTCTACTTTTTCAAAAAAATCCGGGTTTAGTTAAAGTCTGGAAAAAGACAGGTTATACATAGCATAATTATTTTTTTTGACATTCCCCCCGTTGGTTTAACCTTTTTTTTACAGCAGCGTCAGAAAATGTTTGTAAAAAAGTTTTCCTCCAAAACCTTAGGAAGCCGTGGGGCCCTCGTACTTAGGAACTGTCACTTGATATATGTGGCATCGCTTATTTTCAAAGTTGACAGCTTTGTTTTAGGGTTCAGAAAAAAACAGATTGAAATCAATTTCTCTTGAGAAGTGTAACCTTGGAAGAACTGGGTTCTGATTATGGAAATCACCACTTACTTATTGTTGTTTCCATTATGGCTATTACTTTGTAATTTTTTTCCTGCTTCTTCCGGTGTGCAGTATATTTCTGATTTTATTATACAAATTACTTCACCTCTGATAATTTGGCCACAAAAGGGCCTCGTTGTCACTTTTGCAGATGCTTTCCGTGATCACATGCGTATCATGAACTGCACTGTCACTTTGAAGTGATGGAATAGTCTTTCTTCTAAGCGAAAAGAATCACAATAGATTAGAGTGATTTCCTTTCCGAGGATCTTAAATCTTGACAGCGGAGCCCTCTCTTTTTCTTCTTTCCTTATGTTTTTAATATCTTTTCCAACTGGACCACAGAGAATTGTCTTCTGGGATTAGAGATAGCTGTGGAGAGGATCACAAGACAATTGTGGTTCACGGCATAACCTTGATAAACAGGATGGTTTGGATTTTATAGAAAACAATATTTGGCTTTGCACATCCAAAAACTTTTTTGAAAAAAATTAGCATAGGTGCACACTGTTGAAAAATTACATAACATTCCAATATCAGCAGCAACAACAACAAAAAAAACCAAAAAGGGACATAAAATTTTTTAAAAAAAACTTTTTCTGTATCAGGAAAACAAAATTTTTTTTTAAAAGGTTTCTTGTTCACAGTTTTGATCAATACTGTTTAACCCCCTCCCATCTTCCTGATCTTTAAATCAATCAGTGTACTCAGTAGCTTTTCCCTTTACTCCCTGACTATGGAAAATGAACAGGCCCAAAGAGAGGAAAAAATTCGTGTGGGCCCAATGCATTTGAGGGGCCCCTTAAAAGATTGGGGGGTGGGCTTAAGCGTTTTGAAAAAATGTAAAAGAAAAAAATTTTTCATGATCCTAAATAAAAAGCTTTTTTTAAAAAATTTTAGGCCTTTGATTTTTTTGTTTTTGTTTTTTTTTGGGTATGTGCTACTGATATTTGGGGTGAGTTTTTTGGGTTTTATAAGCGACTTTGTTTTGCAGTTGGGCCATCTTTTTTTTGTAAAATTTCCCCTTAAAAAATCACTTTTTATGTAAAAAGCCCTGGGCCCATTAATCAACTTTTCAGGTATCAAAAATAACAAGGAATTGTTCCTGCACAGCAAGGCCAAATGCACATTGGCGTGCAGTTTAATTTGGAGTTACCAGAGCCGTTCCTACTAAATTTTCCTCAGGGAGGGCGAAGAAATTTTGCCCCCCCCCCCCCCCCCCCTAAAAAAAAAAAGCCACTCAACACAGTGTTTACCAATAAATGTCCCTGTGCTATGAAAACCCCACCTGTGACCAAAATTTGCCCCGCGCCCTGAAGTTGCCCCCGTACCATGATAGTTGCCCCCGTGCCCCGGTAGTTCCCCTATAGCCCGTGTCCCCCTGTAGCCAGTTTCCCCCCTGTAGCCAGTTGCCCCCTGTAGCCGTTTTTCCCCCCGTACCCGTTGCCCCCCCTTTTAGCAAATTGCCCCCTAGGCCCTGTCCCCCCCTGTAGCCAGTCTCCCCCCTGTAGCCAGTGTCCCCCGTAGCTAAGGGGTTTTTAAAAAAAAAAAAAAAATACTTTTCCTTTTTAGGGTCCCCACAGCGCGTCCCGGGCCCAGGAGCCCGGGTTCAGGTTTAAACGGCGTGACTCACCCGCCCCTTACACTCAGCTCCCGGGGGCCTCCTGGGGCACACGGGAGTCGAGACTAGCTGAGGGGGGGTGGTTAAAAGCCGTGCTCCCCCGCGGCTGCGTGTAGTATAGGCGCTGATACATCAGGGGGGTAGGCAGGAGGGGAACGAACCGTCTTGCCTCCTTCCCTTTTGGGGGCAGCTGAAAAAAAGTGTGTTTTCCGGCGTCAAAGGGAAAAGCGGGGCGGTTTTAAAACTTTTAGGGTGAATGTGGGGCTTTGGGGTTACTTTAACACTGAGTTTTCCCTATTGGTTTTTGGGGTATTAATTTTCATCTGGGGCTGTAAAATGTTTACTCTGATCCTTGCCTTTTTACTTTATAGATTCCATGCTAAACCTGACGACATCTAAATGGTTAAAAAACATTGCTGTACACCATTCCTTTGCCTGACTGGCTCCCCCTGCAACAAGAACCTGCATTTTCCATGAGGAATGGCGGCATTGGCAGTGGGTCTAATGAAGGCCTCCATGGCTGTTATCTTACTACTCCTACTAAAAGAGAGCCATTTTTTGCTATATTACATTTTTGAAACATGACAAGCGATCACGTCCCCAAGTGATCAAGTACCCTAAGGTCACTGAAAATACATGTGAAAAAAAGGTTTAAAAAAAAATAAAAAATCAGCATTAAAAGTCCAAAACACCCACCCACCCACCCAAAGATATGTAAAATTATAAAAAAAAGATCCAACTAATATTTGTGTCCTATAGTCCTAAAGATATTGTAAATGTTGGTATGTAGCTATACAGTCTATAGCATTTGGCTAATTCTATCAAGATATACTACATAGGCTTCTTATACAAAGTGAGTCTCAAATCTGTAGTATCTGTGAAAAGCTAGGAGAATTTTTTTTTGGAAAATTTTCAAAAGCTTTCAAATGATGGGGTTACCGTAAAACACAAAAACCCCCCCCCCCTAACCATCCAGGACTTTATTACTAGAAAATAGGAACATCATCCAAGAATTGCTAGATATAACACAGTAGATTCAGAATCAATCTTCTCCCTGACTTCCATCTCCCGGAGACATGTTTATTGCATTTCAGATTTCTATTTCAATGTATTACTGCAGTGGAACTGTTTAGAGAATTATTTGGTTTGGAAATGCGATTTTTGTTGAGGCAATTGAAATAAAAAAGTTCCATAATGAACTTGTTTGAATCAAGGCAGGCAGATTACATTATAGAATAAACCGGATTGTTTAAAACTGTGTCATGCTCAATAACAGTAAAGCATTTAAAGTGGATTTTTACAGACATCAGTGCGACTTGAAGAGCTTCTCTGTGGCTCCTCGGAATAATCTTGTGTACTGCATTACAATTTCCTATCTGCAATGATATGTCACTATTCTATGGAGCATCTCAATTTGGGATTGAGACCCAACATGATTTTTTTTATCCTTTTTATATTTTGTCATCTGATGATTAGTTATGATCACTTTGTGATCTACTATACACTACTGATACACCATTATCAATTTTCATCAGTTGTGATAGAATGTTATCTGTGTGTATATATATATATTTACGGGTTGTAGGGACTCACTCATGTTCAGCCGTCATCTTGGGCTGTCCCAGGGGATATTCCAGTCTTGGATCGCCATACTTTGGTAGAACGGTTGGCACATCAACACATGGTACTCTGACACAGAATTCTCTTTAGGTCTGGCCTCAGCCAGCTTTATTCTTTAGTGCAATATACAGCAATCAGCATCAAACAAAAACAAAACCCTTACTAAACAGGTAGATTCTCTCTCTACACCTGTTCTGGACCTAATGTCCAGTCACATCAAGACAGAGTTTCACCAGCCTCCACTGGTTCAGCTTCTAGAGGTCAGCCACCTGCTGGCCTCAAGCCTGTGGGTAAGAGCCTCTCTTCAGCTCTTCAGTGGCTCCACTGCCAGGAAGCAACCACACCCCTGAACACCTGCAGGCCCAGGCCTTTTATAGGCCCCCCGAGACCTGTCCAAAATCTGGCTTTGAACACAGGGAGTAGACACCCACCCAACATGTTGTCTACTCCCGATAAGAGCCGACCCAGAACAGCCGAACTAATTATAAATGGCTGCCAACGACTTACTGTGGCTGACAACACATATTGCTGGCTTCTATCCCACCAAGGTCAGGTACTCTTGGTGGTATGTTACTTGTATATCTCTTGTATCACTCCACCTAGTGGCAGAAACAGGCGACTACTCGCAGTTGCTCTGCCACAATTTAAATTTATATATATATATATATATATATATATATATATATATATATATATATATATATATATATATATATATATATAGATCTAATAGAGATATCCAAAATGGAGCTGGATCCGGCGCTCCGAGATGAAAGGAACAGCGATCTCTCACTAGCTTTAGTAGAAACAAACTCACTTTTATTGTCTAAAAGTGTAACAGACTCTTGCTGACACACAATTAAAACAAATAGATTTAAAAGCTTTTGAGCTTTTGATCTCAGAGCGCCGGATCCAGCTCCATTTTGGATATCTCTATTGTTTCTGGCAAGGTCCAGTCGGGACTTGTGTACATATTTGGATCCAGGCTGCTATCTTCAGGGCGACGGTGCCAATAGCCCTAGAAGCTTTCTGGAGTGTTGTGCCTCTTTGGATTGCACAACCTCATCAGGTGAGAGCCTTTCATAATTTATTGATTTATTTAATATTATAACGGCATTATACTATTGTGAACCCTTCCCCCCCTCTCTTTTCTCTTTCATCTACTATATATTTATTATAAAATATTTATATATATAATATATATATATATATATATAATATATTATATAAAAATATATATAACAATCATTATAATACATTATATATTGTCATTATGAGCCACTATCCTCCATCGTTACCAATTATGATTGATTATAATCTGTATAATCTGTAATGATCTGTTATAATTATTCCTAATTTATTATCATATTTATTATTAGTTATATATTGTTATAACACATTATACTGTATGTAATCAGTTTTCCGCTAGGATCCGTCTCAATCCATGTGTTTTTATGATCCACTATGATTACTCCTGATCTGCTATCCTTCATCATTATGACTAATTATAATCTGTAACGATCTGTTATGATTATTCACAATTCGTCAAGATTCGCTATGTTTTGATCCATTGTGATACATTATTTTTCATTATGACTAGTCACAATCTGTTATGATTTCTCTTGATTAATTTTAGTTCATTATCATCTGCCGTGAATGATTAAGACCACTAATGATTTATCCTAATTTATTATAATGCATTATGATCTGTTTTGATCTGTCATGAACTGTTATGAACCAATATTTTATCATTCCTGAACATACATTATGATTTGTCATCTGATCTCGTCTGTTATGAACAGATACAATTGGTGAATAATCTGTTACAATCTCTTGTGATCTGTTCTGTTGCAACCAAAATACAATCAGTACAACCAATAATAATCAATGGTATCCTAATTGCATAATTCATTGCAATCTAGTTTGCTAATACAAATGTGCATTGCATTATCTTCATATGATTTATATATTTTGTCTAGTTCATGTCATGTAAGAAGAGACTTAAAGGGGTTGTCTTACTACAAAGATCAGCTTTCAAAATGTAGGGAACCTTAAATCAATACTTTTTTACATATACATTAGTTTTTATACATTACCTCAATCAGAGATAAGATTTTCTCTGCTCTGAATGCGCACAGGCTTTTCTGGTTACCATCCTGCTCTCCCTTCCTGATTAGACAGGGGGAAGGGAGCGACGCCAGAACGAATGGCAGCTTGAGAACAAAGTGTGTTATCTTGAACAAACAAAGGAGATTAAATACTTTTGATTGTTTATTTTGAGCTCTGAACCCTTTTGCACTATAGATTACATCTCCTGCAATCATATCAGAGTTATTAGAAGAGCTGGGAATACAGAGCTGATATGCTAATCACTGCTATAGAACCCCCACAGCCTAACCAGGAAGAGACAGGAATCTGTAGCTGCGTGTGGCTCTGTGACTATTTTCAGATTTTCATTTTTTTCATCCTGGCTTTCTAAACTCAAACTATTTTTTTTTTATTATTCCTTTATCAAGGTAGAATGAGGGCTTGTTTTTTGCAGGACACATTGTCCTAAAAAACAGTGTCCTGCAAAAAACAAATCCTCATACTGCCTTGTCAAAAGAATAATAAAAAAAAAATAGTTTGGGCTCTATGGGTCAATAGATTTACATAGCTTTTACTATGCTATACTACTTAAAAAATATTACAAAAATAAATATATATTTTTTATTTTATTTGCCTCACAATTTTCTGACACTAACGTTCTTATTTTTCTGTTGCTGGAGCTGTATCATCTTCATTTTTATGGGGTGAAGTATAGATTTTAACGTGGATATGTATGAAAACTGTCTAGGTGTAATCCTTTCTGTGTTGCCGTTGGCAACCCTTCAGACTTCCCCTTTAATTTTTTCAGAGCACTATATAAAATGAAAGAGGAGCTCTGATTGGTTGCTATGGGCAACAAAAAAAGTCTTAGACCTAGACAGTTTTCATACATGTGGCCCTAAATTTGTATTGGTATCAATTAGTAGTATATGCATCTTTTGATCACATGTAAAGCAGGATTACCAAAAAACACGCAATTCCACATTTTTTTTATGTTCACCAGGCAGGAAAAGTAATGTAAAATTGTATTGAATCGGACATTTTACTCATGCAGCAATTCCAATTATTTTAATTTTGCTGTTTTATATCATACATGGGAAAAGTAGGGGCTAAATTGTTTTTTTTTTTTCGTTTTTTTTTACTGTAATATTTAGTCACCTTAGGAATTTTGAAAATTCGATTGCCTGATGGCTTACATGCCATGATCACATTGACTGCGGCTTCTAAGTGGTTGAATGACCAGGACTAGCGTTATCTCTGACCCCAGCAGTGTCGGCAGTTAATTCAGCATGGGAGCCTGCATCATACCTCCTTAATGTCACCATGATGTAAATTGTTATCTATTTGCAGGACCCCTATGATCGGATGATATCACCTTTAAGTCTTCACTTTGCAGTGATGCTGGGAAATCACTGGACCATACATCTATTGCCCAAACAAGCCAGATTTTCTAAAAGGAAGCTGCTTTCTGCCCCTGTAAATGGAGTAGAGGGGATGTCAAGCAAATCAATTCCCTTTATATCATACTTATTGATAGACAAGGGTTTTCTTAACCAGATACTCTAATACCTATAATATTTGGTAAGATGTATACTTTTACAGTATCGTACAGAGATATATTAAAAAAGTATAACAAAACAACACCTCATACAGATCCATTTTTACGGACTTCCTATATGTAATAATTATCATGGCAAATCCAAGTTATTCCATTTTCTCTTATAACCACAGAGCATGATTGTAGCTCTCCATATGGCTTCAGAGTAAAGAAAATTCACTTACACTGGCTTCTAGTTCTATGAAAAATATAACCATTGCTCTAACCAAATAAAATTCTCGTACTTTATTGATTCAGAGTGTAGAACCTGCAATGGGCCTGGACGCCCTACTATTCATGTGGTACTTACTGATCAATAAAGTAAGTGAATATAATTTGCTTTGTTTCATGGATTTTTTCTTCATTTGCAGAGTATAATTATTCACACCTATTACTGTGATGCTCCTAAATAATCACAGAATTGGACACTTAGCACATAATCACCTCAAGAGGTTGTGCTAGAAATATACCTGGATTCGGTCAATGTGTCTAGTGTACATATAGTCTCTGCTCTTGAATAGATCTCTGAATTTATAAAAAAAGAAAAAAAAATGGAGTATGAGACAACTTGAACTTAAATCCCATTAAAGGCTTAGGGGCTAAAATTTCTACAGGTGTTTACTGGCCTTTAAAAACACCTACAGCAGCAGCATACCTCAAAATAGCATTAAAGGGGTTGTCTCATTGCAAGGATTGCTTTTTATGTTAAAGATCTTACAAATACAAATCACTTTGCAATATGTGTCTATTAACAGTGTCCTACCTATTCATAGATATCCCCTCTTGTAAGGGCTGCATCAGCTCCTCAGGTCACTATAGCTATAGAACTGTTCAATCTCTTATTATAGTCTACAATAACAGGTTGCTAAAGATACATAACATGCTTCTACTGAAGCATAGTAGAAGCCATAAAACATGACCCTGAATTCAAAGGGAAACCAAGAAAACAGGACTGAAGTAAGATGAATCAATGTAGTGAGAAAACCCCTTTAAAGCACATCCACACCTCTGGAGCTCTTATGTGTTTAATGTAATCACTCAGTTACTGAAATTGTGCACCTGAATGTACGATCCTTACAAATATCTGGTGTCTGGTATGCCTTGCATAGTAAAAATAATGCGCCTAAAAAGGCGCATTGCGCAATTGAGGTGCATAACATATCATTACTAGTGTATGTAATGCACCTATCGAGCAGCATTGCGTTACGTAGACACATAACGTATCATTACTGTGATGGAGGAGTGGATCCGCTGGGCCAACGCAAGCGATGATAGCTAAGCCACGCCAGGGAACGGAATCTAAGTAGCCCCCGGTTTTCACCAGAGCCCGCCGCAAAGCGAGATGGACTTGCTGCAGCGAGAGGCTACCAGGTCGTTACCCCTGACGTGACTTGCTTGCGATGGCGGCCGGGGTACAGCGTGGTACAAAAACGTAATCCCGGGGGCGTAGTCGGGGGACAAGAGAAGGTCAGGGGAGGCGCAGAGGTTGTAGTAGAGAACGGGCAGACGGTCAGGGCGGCGGCAAACAGCAGGTCAGGAAATGAGCAAGCGGACTGGGCCAGGTAATCAAGACAAAACTCCAAAACTCTCTAAAAGCCCCCAAAAAAAAACACCAACAGCCCGGAAAGGAAAATGTTGGGGGGCGGTTTCCTTTAAAAAGAAAAACCGTGCCGACCAAAGGACCAATTATCGGGGCAATGGCCCTTTAAATTTTGAGAAGTCCGGGGGCGGGGCGCGGGCCCCAAGCAAACGGCCCCCCGCACCAGGGCCGGGGCGGGTTCACAGGAGCGCGGACAGGTAAAAAGGAAAGCGGGGCGGGAAAGGGGGCAGCAGGGGGAAGGTTTGGGGGGCAGCCCCCACTGCCGCGCCGGATCCCCTTTGGGGGTGACGGTCGCGGGGGGCAGCGGAGCCCGGGGACCCCCGGAAAAGTACCCCCCCCCCCCCCTTAGGTCTCCCCCCCCCCTTTTTTTTTGGAAAAATAGAAGGAGGTCAGGTGACAGGTTTTGGCCCCCGGGTTTTTCCACCGACCGCTTTTCCCCCGGCCCAAACCCCTTTCAGTAAAAGAGAAAAAACCCCCCTTCCCCCTGACCTGTCTTTTGGCCAGCACCTCCCTTTCACCTAAAGATTTGTCAGAGTTGGGGCCCCCAAAGGGGAAAGGGGAGACGCCCCCCGGGGGGAAGCGATTCGGTTTCCCCCGGCTTAAGGAAGAGAAAATGGAAGGCGTTTGGGATGCGCAGGGCAAGAGGCAAACGGAGCTTGGGGGGACAAAAGGGTTAAGTCGTTTTTCCGACCTCCAAAAGGACCCACGTATTTAGGGGCCCCAAATTAAGAAGGCACCTTTAAAACGAAATATTTGATGGCCCCAAACCAAAACCCCATCGCCCCGGGGGGTCAAAAAGGGGGGGGGGGCCCACGGACCTTTGCCTGACTTTGGGCGAGCAGAAGCCCCTAGCAAAGGGCCCCTGCGTGAGCTGCCAGAGAGCCCCTTTAGGGCCCTTAATTGGGCATCCCCAGCCGGGACAGATACGAGGTGGCCCGGGGGGGAGGGCGGGCGGGGGGGTAACCCCAAACCCCAAAAAAAAAGGGGGGGGCCCCGCGTTCCGAATTTAAAGAGTTATAAGAAAAACTCTGCCCAGGGAAGAAGACAACCCTTATCCCTTTACGGGCGGGAAAAAAATGCCTCAGGTAGGTCCCCCAACCCCCCGGTTTTTCCCTCTCAACCTGCCCCCTTATTTTGGGGGGGGGGGGGGAAGGGAAGAAAGTTTTAAAATGGACCTCAATTGATACACAAAGGGGCCCCCCCGGGAAATAGCATAAATTGGAAATCCCCTATCTGAGACAATATTTTTAAAAGGGGGGACCCTGCAGGGGGGAAAACCCTACTGAAAAAAAGTTTTGGGGCCCGTTGGGGGGGGAAAAGGGTAACCCAGGCAGTGGGATAAAATGGGGGCCCTTTTGGAAAAAAAAGGGGCGGTCCCCAACCCAGAGACCGGGGTTTTCCCCGACGAGGCCGGGAGATCATAATGGAAACCCATGGCTACATTGGGGTCCTGGGGGGGGGGGGGGTTTTTCCCGGGACCCCGGGGCGGGTGAAAAAGGCCCGTGGGGTTGGGGGCGAGGAACCCTTTTTTTACGGGCACGGAGGGGCAAAGGCCCAGAACGAAGTCCCCCCATGTCCCTTTTTCAAGAGTACCCCCCGTAATATCGGGGGACCAATTAAGCGACCCCATGGGGCTCCCGGGTGCCCGCCGTAATGAGAAAGTGTCCCCACTTTTAGGGTTCTAGGGCGCAAGGGAGGTGCACATTGTCTTCCCGGGGGGAGGTGCCCGGGGGGTTTTACGGGGCAGCCATTTACGAGTCCCCTTTTCCGGGGGAAACCCAAATTTCTGGGGAGGGGGGCTCAAGAACCCCCCGTTTCCGAGGAAAAGAGGGTAGGGGCATCGTCCCCCTGAGGTTTTTCTCGGCCGGGCCCCAAATTTAAGCAATCCCAAAAAGGGCAAAGAAAAAATGACCAACCCGGCTTGCCCGGGGGTTTTAGGCGTTTTAACCGCCCGAAGGTAAAAAGGTTCCTTTTTGGTCCCGTGGGAAAAAGTCAAAGGGTGGTGAGCTCCCTCCCCCAGATGACGCATTCTTCAAGAGCCAGCTTTAAGGCCCGTTTAAATTTAGATCACCATGGTAAAAGTTTCTTCTCCGGGAGGGGAAAAATGTCTTGGAGAAAAAAAAAAACAGGTAGGTTTTTTTTCCCGCGGGGATCCTGGGAGGGGGACAGCACCACGCCAAATGAAGAAGCAACCAAATTTCCCAAAAAAACGGGGCAGTTAGGGTCTTGTCGAGACAGGGAACCGGGGGCCCGAAGCAAAAATTTCCGCTTTGAGCCGGGTTTAAGGCCTTTTTGGGGCCCCGGGGGCCAGGGGGTTTTGGGATTGGGATTCTTCCTATGTGGGGACCCAAAGGGGGCCAAAAAGTGGGGAAAAAGTGGGGGATAAATTTTTCCTATATAATTGGCCCCAAAACCCCAAAAAAAGGGGTTTAATGGGGCCCAAGGCCCAAACCCTTTTTGGCCATGCAAAAACCGCGGAAAAGGTTTTGGGGGGTCCATCCGGAGACCCCAAAAGAGGGGAAAAGTCCCCCAAGAAGGGTAAGCCCGGCACGGGCCCATGAGGCCCCAAATTTTTTTGGGTTTGGCAAAAAGGGTGATGAGTGCGGAAGCCTAGGGAGGAACCTGGCGGGCTGGTGGGGGATGATCTCGAGTTTAGGGGAGGGAAAATGAGAATTTTCGTTTCCCAATTGACTATTAAAACCGACATAGAGTTGGGGCCCCCAAAAATCTCAATTTAAAAAAGTTTTTTGAAATTTCGGGCCGGGGGGGAAAGCAAAAACCCAAAAATTATCGAAAAGCCCCCTCCCCCTGTATTAAATTGGGCCCTTTTCCATTAAAGCCTTCCCAATTTTCGGATTAAATTGTAGGCCCCGGTTTGATCCCGTTTAGAAAATTTTTTTCGCCCCCCCGCCCGGCGGGCAAAAAGGGTTTGGGGGGATCAAAAGGGGACCGGGGGGAGCGTTTTTTTTTTTTGGAATTTTATTCAAAGCCCCCATTAGTCGATGCGGGCTGGAGGGGCCCCCTCTTTTTTTTCCACGAAGAAAGAAGCCGGCTCCCGCCCGGGGACGAAGATTTAAGGATAATTTCCTTTTCGGGGGTTCTCCCCCTTTATTTTACTCGACATCACCTTGCCCCGGGACGGAGAGAGGGGAAAACCCGGCCCCCCGTGAGGGTACAGCCGGTTGGGGTCATTTGGACAATCCCCCTTTCCCGGGGTGGAGGGGAAAGGGTTTTTCCGACTCTCCCCAAAAGACATCAGCAAAGGGCCAGTATGGCGATGGGAGACCTGGGGGGGGCCCTTGGGGGAACCCCCAGGAGGTTTACTTGAGGGGGAGTTGCGGGTTAGAAAAGGCAACGAGAGGGGCCCGCGGAACCCAAGCATGACTTTACAATTGCCCAAAACCCAAAATCGGGGTATGGGTTTGTAGCCAAAGGGAAAGGGCCCAAAAAAAGGGTCTCCCAGGGGGGATCGAGGCAGGACAAAAAATTTTCCAAAACCCTTCCCCTTTTAAGGACCCCCAATTTGCAAGAAAAGGGGGGCCGTAAGGAAGGGGGATCCGTCCTTAAGGGCATTCCCCCCACTGAACCCCGGGGGACGAACATAGGTTTCTGAAAAGGGTCAAGAAGACGAAAAACCTTTGGGCCCCAAGTTCGGGGGTTATGAAGTTTTCCTGTGTCCAGAAAACAAAAAAGGCGTGGCCTGAAAAGGGGTTTCCGGGGGGAAACACCAAAATTTATGGAAAGGCCCGCGGGGGGGAACCTTTTTGGGCCCTAGGGTTTTCCTTTTCCCCACGGCCCCAGGTGCGGAAGTTTCCCGGGGGGGAAACCCGGGCAGTCCCCAATGGGAAGGCCAAAACCCGGGGCCCCAATAGAACAGAGTGCTTTCAGACGGGGCCTTTTAAAATTCCTCCTGGGGCAGGGGGGCTCTCTCGCCCCGCCCCTAGGTTCCCCCTTCAAGGCCGTTTTGGGGGGAAAAGGGGTTTACCGCTGGAACGGGGACCAAAACGGGGGAAACGGGGGGGGGGGGTGGGGGGAAAGGTTTTTTCCCCTTGGGAGGGGGGCTCTTTTTGCCCTTTCCCGGGGAAGCAATATCCACTCGGGTGGCCCAAAAAGGGGTTTTGGTCAACCAAGGACCGCTGGTAGATCGCGAGCGGCGAAACTGTCCTTTTTTCGCCCCGGGGGCCTTGGGCCCAAAAAGTCGCCAACCCAACGCCTTTTGGTTTTTCCCCGTCCAGCTCCGAAACGAGAGTTTCGAAACTCCCCCGAATAGGGGCCCAATGTGGTGTCGCCCTGACGTACCGGAGCAGCGCTGCGGCAGCCGAAAAGTAAAGGCCTGGTTCCTCGAAGCCCGGGGCGGAACCCCCCGGGGGAAAGTTTGGAGGTCCCCCGTCAGGGATTCCCCCCGATCCCCCCTAGTTTGGGGTCGCCCAAGCCCCAAGGGTTCTCCGGGCAAGGGGGGTGATTTTGAAGGCCAAACCTTTGGGTCGCTCTGTAGGGAATTTTGGGGCCCCATCATTTTTGAGATTTGGGTGGAGCACTGGCTGTTAACCCACGGGATTCTTGGGTCTCCATCGTAGCGGGGGAGGGGGAGGGCCCGAGCAGAGAAGGGCCCAAACCGAAGCAGGGGGAAACAATGGGGTGCCGGAGCAAAGGATGGGGGTGGAAAGGGAAAAGGGCCCGGGGGGGCAGACGAGTCCCAGGTTTTTTGCATCATGGCCCCAAGTGGGGCGATGCTTTATCCCCGCGGGCGACTGCTGCTGATGTCCCGGGTATACAGAGGGACCCCGGCCCGGGAAACCCCATGGCCCGTCCGTACTGTGACAAGGGAAATGGAAACCGCTGGGGCCCAAAGCAACGGGTGATTTCTAAGCCACGCCAGGGGAAAGGGAAACTAAGTACCCCCAGTTTTCCCCCAAAAGCCCGCCCCAAAGCGGGATGGGGCCCTTGGGTGCTGCGAGAGGTAACCCGGTCGTTACCCCCACGTGGGCTTGCTTGCCCATGGGGGCCCCGGGGGGACAGTGTGGTACAAAACCTAATTCCGGGGGGCGTAGTCGGGGACAGAGGGAAAGGGGGGGGCAGGGGGGCGAGGTTGTATTTAGGACGGGGAGGCCCGTCCGGGCAGGGGGGCAAACAGGGAAGGTCAGGAAAGTGACAGCGGACTTGGTACACAGGTTTCAAGACAAAAATCCAAAAAATTTTCTAAACGCACCAAAAAAAAACCCCCAACAGACTGGCAGGAGGGGGTTTGGGGGCGGAAAAATTTTAAAAAGAACCCGGCCTGACAATTGACCAAATTTTCGGGCGCGGGCCCTTTAAAAATTTTGGGGAAGCGGCGCCCCGGGCGGCCAGAGCAGCGGGCCCCGCGCCGGCAGCCCGGGAAAAAAAGGGGTGGGACAGGGGCGCGGACAGGTAAAGGGGCCGGCGCCGTGACCGGGGACACAGGGGGAAGGTCGCGGGGGAGGGCCCCACTTTCCCACCGGTTTCCCCCGCGAGGGAGGGTGACGGGCGCGGGGGGGAGCGGAGCCCCCGACCCCCGTACAATTTCTATTATGTAATGCATCTCGATAGGGAAATTGCATTTTTGGAGCGCACAGCGTTCATTGCTATTTTTATTTAAATTGCCTTTTTAAAAAACATTTTAAAATTGTTATCATACACAGCGTTTGTGCCCTATTTTTGTATATTTCAGTTCATTTATATCAAGGGAAAAATGGCATTTAAAAAATTTTTTTTTTTGCAAATATCCAAAAGATGGCACGGGTTTATATTTGGGGCCCTGGCGGGCCCAAAAAGTTTTTTTTTTTTTAATAAGAAAAAAAAAAAATAAAAAAAAAAAATTGGGGGCCCCCCCCTTTTTTTCAAAGGGGGAACAAGGTAAAGTGAACAGCTTAGGCTTCTAACAGGGAAAAGGGAAAACCAAAAAATTTTTAAACTCCCACCTGTCACAACATGATTCATTTGTGTTGTGTTGCCTAGTGCCAAAGCAAAAAACTAAACCTTAAACCTCACCCTTTTCCCCCCTTTGGACAAAATTTCCCAGGGGGGTTGGACCACCCACCCCCCAAATTTGGGGGTAGGTAAAGAGGCTCCCTATACGTTATATAGGCAACCCATTAAGTTATCCACCTATTAATTAGTTATCATTTAGTTAGGCCACCAAAATATATGTAGTAAAGTAAGTGCCCCTTTTCTTCAGAATGAAATTCATAAAAAAAATATAAAACTCACCTTTCCCCATTGCCCTAAGCTTCTGTCTGGCAAGTGGTGCTCTAGAGTGACTTACTTACACCTCCTCCTTGTATTCATTCAATTGTGCACCTTTAACAAACAGACAGACCAGGTTGTGCCTCAGCTGCAGGCCCCCACCTGCTATATAACTATATCACAGATTCCAATGCTATCGGCATATAAACGTGGAGAAACTTCCCTTTTTAAACTCTTATTTTTTATTCCCCTTGTTAAAAAAATTGAAAGTAAGGCGTAAAGGATTTCAACCAATTTTTTAGCATAAAATAAAGAATAAATCACCTGTTGTCTTCCGTGAAATCTCCTTTTCATCGCCTTCTGGCTCAGGGGTCCAGTCCTTTTCAGACTTCATGGTTAGCGTCCATTGTAGAAGAGCTTTCAACAACCCCCTCCTCTCTGGCAGCGCTACGTCTCGCGATGTTTCAGAAGCTACACGCCTCCTTTGTCAAGCATCATGCTTGACATGAAGTCTAAAAAGGACTGGATCTCCTGAGCCAGAAGGCGATGTAAGGAGAGTTCACGGAAGACAACCAGGTGATTTATTGCTTTATATATTGCTGAAAATATGGTGTGAAATCCATTTACGCCTTACATTCAAGTTTTTTAACAAGCTGGAATAAAATATAAGAGTTTTAAACTAAGGAAGTTTCTCCACGTTTATATGCCGATAGCATTGGAATCTGTGATATAGTTACACCTCCTCCTGACATTTTGTAGGTTGCAGACTTAAGACATCCTACAAGAGTAAGCGACACAGGGAGCATGATTTAGTGTTCCTGCCTGTACCTGGATTCCAGGACGTACTTCAGACCGCACAGGACAGCCCCTTTAATCCAGGACTGTAACGCTGTATCCAGGACAATTAAGAGACATAGAACCGGAATAACACAGCAATGGTGCTGGGGGGCTTGGCGGTTCTTCCATTACAACCCCTCCCCTGTCAATTTTAGAAGAACGTACGGTGGGGAAAGGTCTGAAAAAACACATAAACTAACTGTAAAAAAAACATGCCTGATGATGCCCCCATCAGGTTCCTCTCTAGGTTCCTGCTCACCAGTTACTGGAGGAAAATACATCCCAGGGGCAACCTTCTGACTATTGCAGAGAATGTGACTAATTTAGATTTTTGTTGTGACTTAATCCTGTAGTTGTTCTCATTCTCACTGTATAACCCACTCTTAGCCCAATCCCTGTATTGACATAAAATTTAATGATTGGGACTTTTCTCCATTTGACATAGTCATCATTCTGGCCACACAAATATTTTGAACTCTAAATCAATTGGAACTTTGTAAAGTATAATGACAATGGCAGCACTTCCCCTGCCTGCAGGGCAGCGCTGCTGATTTATTGTTAAGAGAAGAAATCTCATTCATTATTTGGGCAATTAAGGAGCTCGCTGTGTCCAGATTGCTTTCAGAGATATTTTGTTTACAAAACTGGAGGCAATAAAACATCTGCTAATGAAGCATCCCCATTTTTGGAGTGATGGCGGTATTTTTATCCTACACGATATATGACATTTTATGTTTCTATCATACACAAGATTTATTGTTGCTGTTTGTATAATTAGTTTTGAAACAGATGTAAGGTGTCATGTGTTTAAACCAGCAATTAAACAGATGAGAAATATATCTTGGTCCCAAGGGGAAATTTGTCTGTGACTTTCATCAGCATATTCAAGCTCACATCAAACTGAAAAAAGCTGGAGAATCACTTATACATGCAAAAGAGTCACTCCAAAAATGGGTCTGTCGAAAAGGGCTGAGCATCAATGACTCAAAGGGGGGACAGTCGAAAACGGTCTTGGTCTAAGATTTTTTCTGTTGCCCATAAAAAACAATCAAAGGTCCCTTTCTTTTCATATAGTGCTCAAAAAAAAATTAAAAGGGGGGAACCTGAGGGTTACTATGGCAACAAAAAAAAGTCTTAACCAAACAGCCCCCAAAAGGGGTTTGTAAAGACAGGGGTTTAAACAGCATCTGAGTAACAATTAGGGGCCCAAAATAAAAATCTGGGCTATAACTACAAAGCTTATGTCAAAATCCCTCCAAACCCAACGTTTTTTACCGTCCTGCCCGCGGTTTTTGGTGCAGATTTATCTAAATCCATGTCTTTTTTTTTTGGATTCCCACGGGGATCCAGCTGTGACTACACAGATTATTCATTGGGGTCTAAAGGGCATTTGGGACAGCAATTCTTGGGGGATTTTACAACGAATCTAAAAACAGGGCTTCGCCGGATATCTGCCGTCTTTTCGCCCGTTCACCCCCATTTTTACAATTTTAAATATCCCCATGCCTTTTTGAGGCTTTACTTTGCAATGGCCCAACCGTGGGGAGGGGGGAGCCACAAAATCTGGGGGAAAAGTTAGATTTATACTTAGCTAGGGCTTTCCCAAAGCGTATTGCTGGGGGAACGGGGGAAGACTTTCAAAGTTTTCCCTATCCAGAAATGCCGTATAAGCGTGAGAATGCGCCTGATTTATGACCCGCTGTAGAGCAGGTTTTAGCCTATTATTATGCACATGAAATTTAGCATTAAATTTCATGCATGTCGCCCTGAATCTGCCAAACATCCGACGAGAATCCAGTGCTGTGTACACATAGTCTAACATAATAAACCCAAAAAAAGGGATTAAGACCAAAAAAAGGAAAATAATTTTTTTTTTAAGAAATGATATAAAATTGCATGGTAAAAAAGAGACTTATCCAATAATACAGCCATGAGTGAGTGAGACAGTGTTACTATTTTCAAAAGTGCATAGTGCCATTTTCATGAAAGTGTTATGGAAAATTTTTTACTTATTCGGATTACTATAAAATAAAAAAAACCCAAAAAAATGAAAGGAAAAAATAAAGCACATGATTTTACCCATATAAACCCCCAAACCCCTCAACCCAAAATTTTTTGGGGAGCCTCGCATTTATTATGTAATTTTTATCTATTTACTTAATAAAGATATTGTTGTACTTTTTTTGGCCTTTACTGAATCAATTTATGCTTACAAAATAAGTTTGTGAACCCTTTCGGATAACCTGAGTTTCTGCATTGATTGCTGGTAAAATCTGGTCAAATTGTTTTCTTAGTCCCTTTTATAAACAAGCACAATCTAACAAACAGCACACAAACAATTGTACTGCCCCTGAATTTTACTGGTGTAAACAACTACTGTGCAGGGAGAAAAAGTAAATTAGTTCTTGAATTAATAAACTGTAAAAGATTTTACATCGTCTCATCTTTCAAAAAATTTCCCGCACTGCAAATTCAAAATAAATTTTCGACATTCCCCTTTAAAAAGTTTTTTAATCATCAAAAATTCTGGAAAACCTGGCCAAGGAAAAAAAAGAAAAATTTCCCAGGGATGGTATTTGCCCAGATGGGGGACTCGAAGCTGGGGACTCCAAAACAGAGCCAGCTCCAATCAAGACCGTTTAACCCCTAGATGCCGCAATAAGTAGATCCTCCAACACTGGGGGAGTTAAAGGAGGATGGATTCTGCTGACCCCAAGGGGAAATTTCAATGTATTTTCGGGGGAAAAATAGTATGAAAAGCTGGACCCCAAATAATGGCCTCAGGGTCTGCCATATACAGGAGCCTATTAGACTATGTCACATACACTATAATAATTAGCAATATATATATATATGTGCCTGCTATGCATTATTTAATCAATAAAGTGATTGCTTGTAGTCCCATATTGGGCCTAACAACAACAAAAATGGATAAAGCAAATAAATAAAAAAAAGTTTAAATAAGTTAAAGGGGATTTGCCAACAGACCAAGTACTGACCTCCTTTCACATTTAGAGCAAGATTAAACAAAAAGATTTTGAGTCATAAGCTCGTGGAGAAGGGAGAGGGGAGGGGGGGGAGGGAATCAAGGGCGTCTCAAAACTTTTAATGAAAAAAAAAAAGTAAAAAAAAAAGGGATTAAAAAAAAAAGAAGACAAAGGCCCCAAAATGGCACTGTCGGAGAAATTTTCTGCTAACACTTATGTAATGTAAAAAAATCACGGGGCTGACAGGGGACCACACAGACAACACAGCCCGAGCACAGAGCCGCATAAGGGGAAAAAATGACATGTTCCTCAAATAATCAAAAAATAATTGTGAATTCTGATACAAAAAAAAAAACCTATTCAAACAGCAATGAAAGCTTTTTCATCAGATAAAGCAGGGGCTAATAACCAAGCTAGTTATTTTGTACACAAAAGAAACATTTGCACCCTGCCTTTAAAAAACCTTCATTCGCCTGTATCAATAAGAAGTGATTTACGCAAGCGCCCTTTCGCTCCTGGGGCGTGACTAGGGGAAGCTTTAGGAACAAGGGGATTGAAAATGGTAGCCTAAGTTTTCACTTTTTTAATCACAAATATTTAGAAAAAATGATTAAATACCCATTTTTGGGGGTTCCCACGTAACATTACTGGGGCAAAACCCTTAAAAACAAAAACAAAAATAAAAAACAGAAACCCCATAAAATAAAAAAAAACAAAGGTATTTCCGAAACCTTGATCCAACCTACAAAATGATTATCTTATTTAATTCATACAGTAAAAAACCCGCAAAAAAAAATTTTACCTCACAAAAAAAAAAAAAAAATAAAGAGTGATAAAGAAAACTCACACGTACCCCAACATAATACCAAAGAATGCACAAACTTACCCCCAAATAAAAATCCCTAACACAGCTCAATTGACAGAAAGTACTAGTGATTTTCTAGAATATTGTGACATAAAACATGAGGTGACATGTTTGAACAAGGCTATTTTACACCAAAAAAAATTCATAGCCCTGTTCTATAGATATAGAAACGTTTGTACGCCAAAACTTGTGCCAGACACAGCATTTCTGAATGCACCAAAGATATGCTATGAGCCAACGATATACACCAAAGATATTCTGTACCATGGCATACCACACTCCAAATTTATGAACCCACAAATGACAGGTTCATACATGCTGTCACATTCTACACTCCTCTATATCGATTTAGTACTGGCTTGTCAGCACCAAGTTTCATGCACATCGCTCACCTTTTTTTTTAAGTGGCAAATATGATGTATTGTGTGAGGAAGAGCCTGTAGAAAAGAAGTCGCCCATATTTAATGCAGAGTTAAACATGTATCTAAGTGGTGGAAAATGCATATAGAACTTGTGGTGTCACAAAGCATATACCCGCTCTAAACCTCTTAGGGTGACATGTCCTGCCCCATTTGTTTGGTGTATTTTGCACCACAAAACTGTTGACGCCCTATCCTCTATATAAATTAACTGTATTACAGCAAAACTAGGCACATTATACGCCAGGCACGACACATTTGAATGTGCCTAAAGTAAGGGGCATCAAATATGCTAGCAATGATCTGCTATACGCCTGAGTTACGCAGCAATTATACTATGCAAGGTAGACCAGATACCAGATTTTTGACAGGTTCTTTCATTCGGGCGCACTATACACTCATTTAATGCACCTTAAAACTGGTGGCGCCTCTTTTCTGACATGTCGCCCTTAGTCTTTGTGTAGCTCTTGTTTAGGGCATTTGCAGAAACTTTCTTGTTGTAACTTTTTGGGGACTTAAAGGCCAAAGACCTTGTCTGTTCAGCTAAGGAATAATGGAACAGATTTATCAGCACTGTGTTAATTTAGACATAGAAGCCTTATTGCACCAAATATTAATTAATAACTCTGGTGCAGGTTTAGACAGTCCAGTGTTACACCTTCTACTAGTTATTTATATTTACGGCACCAATAGCGGCAACATTGGAGCATATTATGTGGCGCATGGCATCCCATACAAAGTCGTGCAGTTTCAAAGTTTCAGTTTAACAGAGCTTAGACTTAGGGCATGTTCACAAGGCGGTTTTGGCTGCGGTTATGGCTGCGGGTTCCGACGCGGTTTCCGCAGCCAAACCCGCGGCCAAATCGCACCTAGTTTATTAACATGGTTTCCTATTGGAAACCGCGTTAATATTCACACGGCGGGAGTGCTCTGCGCGGTTTGCCCCCTGCTATTAATTTGCATGGGGGCAAACCCTCGGCGCAAGCCGCGCCACAAACCACGCCCCACCCGCACAGAGACCACACCCAGTACCCGCGCCGCAAACCCGCGGCTCGACGAGGTTTTGGCCGCGGGAACCGCCGTGTGAACATGCCCTTACACTTCCTGGTTAGGCTGTGGGTGACGTATCAGCTCTGCTGTTTCTGTTACAGTGACATGACTGCAGAAGATTTATAAAGTTTAGTACACAAGGCTACAGAGCTCTAAAAAGTATAAGCTTTTTATTTAGTTAGGTAAACAAACTGTGTTGCTAGAGATAAAACTTTGCAGAGAGTTACTCTGGATGGACTACCTGATGGCACCTTGGAGCAATGAGAGAAAAAAGAGAGCAGGGAGAGGTAGAAAGTGATTGTCGGTAACCATAGAAACTTGTGTGATCTTAGAGAAGATAAATTCTTCTTTATCTCCTGACAAAGCAAAATCAACAAAGCATTGTATTTAGTAATAGTCTTCATTTACCTTTCTCTACATGTTAAAAGCTAATCATAGCAGTGAGAAAATCTCTTTAATCTCTTTTATGTCTATGCATTTTAAATACAACCCCATTAATGCATGTAATATTTTACAAAATGTATCTTTTCTTGGGGTCTGGAGGGATTCATTCAATTTACATTATTCCTTATAGGAAAAATTAGTACTCAAAATTTCTGGTACTCATCCTGCCTTCTAGAATGAATTAATGCTAAGTACCATGATACCACTGTAAAGTGTATAAATTGCTGAAATAAAATAAATGCAAAAATCCATTATTATTATTATTATTATACAAGTGACTATAGTGCTGTGTGGCTGCTCTGTGGGGATTGCACGTGTATAGAAATTATTGTATAGTGTTACAAGTGAGGTGTCATCAAAATCATGCAAAAATCGGGTGTTCTTACTTTTGCATATGACTCTATGTGCTTGCAGTGTACTTGATTTCATTTGCACAGCACTTTAAAGAAGTCTGATGAGAAAACCCATATTTCCTCATCCCCTTGGAATTTGCTCTCATCCCATGAATGTAGCCTTCTCTCTAACCTGTATTTTTAGATGTTGTTGTGATGGTTTAGTCTGCTCCAGGGGCCGCAGTGGGTGACTCTGTAATATTTCATGACAACAAAGTTCCATTCCTCATTCTTCCTTGTCATGTTTCCTCCTCACCTTGCAGCCTCGACAGATGACAGTGCGGCAGAGAAGCAGCGCGGGTCTTTGCACACAGGATTAATTATTGGAATACTTGTACTGGTCCTGGTGGTTGTCGCTGCCATCCTTGTAACAATTTACATGTACCATCACCCCACGTCTTCTGCTAGTCTCTTTTTCATTGAGGTAAGTTTATTTTATGGCTATTAAAGAGACTGCTTTTACCTATTCAAGCTTGAGCTCCATTAAATACCATTTTCTACTATTTTTAAACTCACATGCAACCTGCTTTAGGGTTATTCCAGCCTAACAAAATGTATCACCTGTCCACTGCATTAGTGGTGTCTAATTAGTAGGACCCCTACTGCTGCCTAGTATATAGTGTGCTGCCAGTCTAACAGTGGTCTTGTATAGATAGATATTTGACACTGGACTATTTAAAGGGGTTGTCTCACTACATTTATTCATCTCACCTCAGTCCTGTTTTCTTGGTTTCCTTTTGAATTCAGGGGTTTGTTTACTGGCTTCAACTAGTCTGCAGTAGAAGCCAGGTCTGTAGCTATAGCAACCAGTGCTGGCAGCCTATCATGAGGGATTGAACAAGTCTGTAGCTATAGCAACTAGTGCTGGCAGCCTATCACAATAGATCAAACAGGTCTGTAGCTATAGCGACCTGAAGAGCCGCTGCAGCCCATACAATAGGGGATACCTCAGAATAGGTAGTATACTGTTAATGGACATATATCGCAAAGTGACTTATTTTTGCAAAATCTTTAACATAAAAAGCAAACCTTGTAGCAAGACAACCCCTTTAATATTCTATTGTATTGCTATTCTTATATGTTATTTGTGCATGATGACTTTGCACATTTGTTCTGGAGGGGTGCTGGTGCTTTACATACCAGTGCCATGTACAGCCTTCAGCCAATCAGGAAATAACCAGGGGACTCTGGGAAGATGAAGGAAGGGGATGCAGGCATATAGATGTACATAGTTTAGCTTGACTGTGATATTACGGCTTTCCATGTTCTCCTCTCTTATATGTTAACAAAGGTCATTAAAAAGTATTAAAAAATTGAGATAAGTAAGTGGGTTATTTATCAAGTTAATCTGTGCTACATCTGTAGCCGGGGCCTACTATGTTCAATTAAGTGGTTAAAGTTGTTGTTCCTGTTGGTGTCAGACAGTTGAAGAATAAGGGGCTGTCTGCAAATTAGCCGGCAGTGGAGCAGAGGCAGGCAGAGGCAGTCACACCAGGCCTGAAGGAAGGAGACTCACAGAGTACAGAAAGAGAGTTAAAAGAGAAGAAAGACTAAAGCTGTCATCAGGTCTAACATTATTAGGTTAATTTATAGTTCTCGGCCTTAGAGAATCAACAGAGAGAGTGGGTATTCAATCCCTGCTTGGCTAAGACAAGTGCTGCAGAGGGGGACGGGGGTGCATGTGGGAAGTGCACCAAAGGTGAGACCCCTTTTATGAGAGTTACCCTGTCTGATAAGTGATATGAAATGTATGTAACTAAATGTGCTAAAGAATAGTCCCATTAGTAAAGATTGCCAGGACCCTAAAGCTACTATATTTCTGTGGTTCCTTTCCACCAGTGCACTACAATTCCCAGCACATCATCAGTAGACCCCTGTTACATCACTCTGCACACCTGCAGTTATAATGTGCTTGCACTGGGATTTTACAGTCGTACATGGAACCTTGAACCCTACACCCCCTAGTCGCATAAGCCTGGCAAAGAAGGAGCCTGAATAGAGCAGTGCTTGAGCATATTCACTAGTGCTCTATTCAGAACCTATGGGACAGATGAATATAGCTGGGGGTGAAATACTCCTTCAAATTAACGACCAAGCACATTTTGTAATCTATTATCTGAGTACACCAGAAGGGTGACCCAGCCCTGTGGACATGTATTTGTTGATTGCTCTGGTGACCATGCTCAGCAATCCGCTGCTCCTGGGGAAATCCTTTCAGATACCAGCTGTGACATCCACTGACATAAAGATTCAAACAATATCCAATTACTTGTGATAGAAAGTTAGTTTAGTAACAGAAAAGCAGAGCAAAACAACATGACATCTGACAGAGTGGAGGAAGACAAATCCCTTGTTCCAACTTACCCAAAGGGAAAGTTCTGGCTCAGGCTGGAAATTTATTAAACCTCCTACTTGTTCGTGTTGCAGGAGAGACATATTTCCCAGGTTAAATACCCAAGGTATCCAAGGCACAAGTTAGTAGGGTTATTACTGTAGGAGTATGTTCAGATGGAGTAGATACCCTGTAGATTTTCTTCTACAGGTGTATATGAGTCAGTCTACCAAGAGAAACCTAAATGAAAGACAGTATAGTATTGAATTGAGATGGCCATACATATTCAATAATTGCCCAGTTGTATAGGGGCAACCTGTTGTTTGTATTGGCAAATGTAAAAGAGATCAAAGATGGTGCATGTATTTCTTCCCTGTTTATCAACATGGTCACAAACTTGATCCAAACCTGCATGCTTATAGGCAGTGTTGGACTAAGATGGCCATAAGCATGTAAATCAGTGGAGTTGTCTCACTACAAGGATTGTTTATTATGTTAAAGATCTTGAAAAAACAATTCACTTTGCAATATGTGTCCATTAGCAGTGTCCTACCAATTCCTAGATATCCCCTCTTGTATGGGCTGCATCAGCTCCTCAGGACACTATAGCTTCAGACCTGTTTGATCTCTCCTGATAAGTTGCCAGCACTGGTTGCTATAGCTACAGACCTGGCTTCTACTGCAGCCAAGTAGAAACCAGTAATCACGCCCCTGAATCCTAAATGAAACCAAGTAAACAGGACTGACGTAAGATAAGTCAATGTAGTGAGATAACCCCTTTAATTCTTGGGGCCCGCCAGTGGTGCTGATTTTTGGGACCCACCATTGGAGTTGATCCTTGGGGCCCATCAATGGAGTTAATTTTCAGGGACCATTTTTCAACTACTGCACAAAACTGTAAATTGTTAATATGGTAAGCATTTATTCCTAAATTGGGTTCTCAGATGGTAAAATATACTAAGACATGTTTGCCTCTTGCTTTCTGCCACTTTTTTCTGCATTTCTCCCTAAAGGGGGTCAACCATGCCCAGGCAGGTTTCCCCAACTCCCCTGTGGGCCAGTTAGAGCCTGCTTGTAGGGAAACAGGAGACTAAATATACTTACTCTGATAGGGTCAGGATCTTTCCTATCCACATCTTTTGCCTATGTATCTTCATCCTGCAAAGACCATTTTTTGCATGTTACTCGTACTATCCTATGTCCTGACATATACTGCAGCCAGCTCCTTTTGATAAATGCATTTATGAGGCTCATGGGACCTTTGTATAAGACATTAGTGTGATGAAACAAGGCTTGTTCCGGCACTCGTGCTCCAGATATAATCCAAATATGATCCAAAATGGAAAAAACGCACTTTATTGGAGTAGATAAAAACAAATTAAAAAATGCATAGCTACAAAATTTACGCGTTTCGAGCCACTGTCCGGGCTCTTAATCGTAACATGCAGAGAGCTATGAACCAACCCCTTAAATCCCCCTCCCCCAGCACACAAAAAAAAATCAGATTGCCCCTGCAAGTTAACCCTAACGATACCAACATCATCAAACATATCCTAAAAATATATGCATATACAACAGTGACATATTTATCAAGATAGATGAAAAATACATAAATATTAGAATACATTGAACAGAACACAATAGACAGAAAACTATTATAAATACAAGAGATCTGATCTATAATTCAATCCCTGCGGATAGCGAGTGTCAAGAGTGAGGATCCAATATGCCTCACGATTGGTAAGAGATCTCCAGTCACCTCCCCTTGCAGGTCTATTAGCCCTCTCTAGGGCTCTGACTCTAAAGAAGTCCAAATTACTTTGGTGTACCTCTTTGAAATGCCTAGCGGCTCCAGAGAGATTTTTTACATCGGGATATTTTATATCATGCACATGTTCCCTAATTCTGATGTGTAAGGATCTCGTGGTGCAACCTATATATTGCAAGTTGCAATGTTCACACCATATCATGTAAACAACGTAGGTGGTATGACAATTAAGGAAGCTAGTGATGGGATAAGCTTTGTCTGTAACTGAAGAGGTAAAATGATTGCTTTTAACCATGTACTTGCATACACTACATCTACTCGTGCCACATTTGTAGGAACCTGTAAAGTCTAGCCATCAGGACCTGCGATTTATATTAGCAGGAGTGAATAAGCTGGGGGAAACAACGTTCCCAATGGTTCGTGGTCTGGAAGCAACAAATTTGCATCCATCCTTAAGTATGTGATATAGTCTCATTGTACACCTCCATCCCACAATCTTTGGCCGTTCAGGCATTATCTTGTCAACTTAATAAATAAACTAAGTATGAAGATTGTCTGAAACAATTTATTGTCATGTCGACCGAATTTCTTTTAGAACATAATTATTTCCAGTTTGAACATGATTTTTTTCTCCAAATTCAGGGATGCCCCATGGGCTCTTGCTTCTCCCCCTCATTGGCCAATATTTTTGTGTCGTGGTGGGAGGAGAAGTACATTTATTCGGTGAATAATATTTTTGCAGAGGACATTTTTCTATACTCTAGATATATAGATAACACCTTACTGATATGGCAGGGATCACCTACATCTATTCCCAAGTTTTTGGATTACATTAATAATAACCAGGAGAATCTTAGATTCACATATGAGCTTCAGGAGAACACCATCACTTTCCTAGATTTGAAATTAACGGGAGATTTTGGCCAGTTGAAAAGATACATTCTTGCTCTACAGAAAACCTATTTCTGGTAATGGCTTGTTGTGTGCCTCCAGCTGCACCAAGACATATTATCAATCATTTGCCCGTAGGTGAGTTCGTTAGGGCTAAGAGGAATTGCAGCAGAGTGGAGGATTTTGAGAAGGAGACAACAGTTATCTCACAGAGGTTGAAAGAGAGGGAATATAAGCCATGGTTAATACATAGAGCAGTCAATAAAGTCAAAGATAGGGAAAGAACATCTCTGTTACATAGTTCAAAAACTCCTAGTGACACACAACACAAACAATCTCTTTTTTTCACTACTCAATACAGTTGCCAATATGAACAGGTTACTAGTATTATACAGAAATACTT
Source organism: Phyllomedusa bahiana (assembly GCA_025379985.1). Taxonomy (NCBI): domain Eukaryota; kingdom Metazoa; phylum Chordata; class Amphibia; order Anura; family Hylidae; genus Phyllomedusa; species Phyllomedusa bahiana. The sequence continues at coordinate 48,954 of JAODAL010016070.1, forward strand.
ACCTATACTTAAGGTGGACCCTGCATTACGAACCATACTTAAAGGGGTTGTCTCGCTACAATGATTGGGTTTTAATTTAAAGATCTTTAAAAAACAAGCAGCTTTGCAATATATGTTCATTACAAATGTCCTACTGATTTTGAGCTAGCCCTGTTAGTATTACTACATCAGCTTCTCAGATCTCTATAGTAGCCGACCTGTTGATCCTTATCTTACTGGCTGTCAGGTCTGAATGACTCATCACCTTTGAAGACAGGTCGGAGCAGAGAGCCCCTCCCGCACAGAATGCTTCTGGAGTGGAGGGAGGAGGAGGGAAGGGGGAGGGAGGACTCTGGCGTCTGTGTCCGAACTGCCTGGATTAACCATGTGTGTGCCTGCTTCCTCCTGCTCTCTACACAGATAGATGTGACAGCAGTGACCCTGTCTGTTACTATAATCAGGGATATGTCTTTGGAACTGTGACTATACTAATATTATACAGATCAGGCTTGTGAATACTTTATGCTCTCCAGTATTAGTGAGACATTCTGAGTATAGTAACACTTCCCTTGTTGTTGCTGGAGATGTGGAGACTTGTAAGCTAAGCAGGGGATATAGGAACACATGCATCCTCTCTGCTCTATTAGCACACAGCTTCATATTCCTCTCTACACTCCTAGATCAGCCCTCTCCTGCAACAGACCTAGGCAGGCACACACAGGGTGAACTCTGAGAGCAAACCCCCACCCCCCCCCCCTGTATAGAAGTTATGGATAGCTGCCTGTGTGCTGATGGGAGGGGGGAGAGGGAGGGGGAGGGAGCAGAAGAGACAGACAAGCTAGCACGCCCCTCAGTTCAACTTCCCAGGGACCCTGACAGGCTGCAAGCTCGTAATGAGACAACTCCTTTAAGGATGGATGCAAATTTGTTGCTTCCAGACCACGAACCATTGGGAACGTTGTTTCCCCCAGCTTATTCACTCCTGCTAATATAAATCACAGGTCCCGATGGCTAGACTTTACAGGTTCCTACAAATGTGGCACGAGTAGATGTAGTGTATGCAAGTACATGGTTAAAAGCAATCATTTTACCTCTTCAGTTACAGACAAAGCTTATCCCATCACTAGCTTCCTTAATTGCCATACCACCTACGTTGTTTACATGATATGGTGTGAACATTGCAACTTGCAATATATAGGTTGCACCACGAGATCCTTACACATCAGAATTAGGGAACATGTGCATGATATAAAATATCCCGATGTAAAAAATCTCTCTGGAGCCGCTAGGCATTTCAAAGAGGTACACCAAAGTAATTTGGACTTCTTTAGAGTCAGAGCCCTAGAGAGGGTTAATAGACCTGCACGGGGAGGTGACTGGAGATCTCTTACCAATCCTGAGACATATTGGATCCTCACTCTTGACACTCGCTATCCGCAGGGATTGAATTATAGATCAGATCTCTTGTATTTATATTAGTTTTCTGTCTATTTTGTTCTGTTCAATGTATTCTAATATTTATGTATTTTTCATCTATCTTGATAAATATGTCACTTTTGTATATGCATATATTTTTAGCATATGTTTGATAATGTTGGTATATTAAGGGTTAACTTGCAGGTGCAATCTGATTTTTTTTTTTTTTTTTTTTGATCTTGGAGGGGTATTTAATGGGTTTGTTAATAGCTCTCTTCATTTTACGATTAATAGCCCGGAAAGTGGCTCGAAACGGTAAATTTTGTAGCTATGCATTTTAATTTGTTTTTATCTACCCCAATAAAGTGTGTTTTTTCCATTTTGGATCATATTTGGATTATATCTGGAGCACGAGTGCCGGAACAAGCCTTGTTTCATCACACTAATTGCATTTGGGCGTCTACAGCCGGATGCCCGTTTCCGCAGTACCGTGCGTGGAAGGATTGCTGGTTGAACCTCATGCTACAGGAGATCCCTGGTGAGCGTTTATCCATTTTTCTTTTTGTTTTTTTTGTATAAGACATGTTTGTCTTCATCTCAAATGATATCTGAATGCTCTATGTGCTGTCTAAATTGTTAATACGGTAAACATTTATTCCTGAGTTGGCTTCTCAGATGGTGAAATATACTGAGACATGTTTCTTTCATGAACATCAATTCTGTCTTTTGCTGGATAAAGGTTTTCTAACTGACTTTACAATGACTTATTAAATATCTGTCAGATCTTAGTAAGAAGGATGACCTTGTGCTGAATGCTGATCACACTGCACGCCCGAGACCTCGGGCGGGGGCTCACTATTCGCCAGATAATCCCTCTTCTTACTGTATCTTTAGTCACAAGTATGAAATCTCTTTTTATTGCAAAGACAACCAGTTACTTTTGTGATAAGTAATTTTCATAATACCTTGTATACGAGAGAAAAGTACTTTACTAGTGAAAAAAAAATACAATGATATAGAGATTTATATTTGATGTTTCAATTTATTTAGATATTTGCTTGCTTTCTCATTTGCTTCTTAACCATATTTTTATCTATCAGGACCAGATTTGTGCAATTTTCTGATTGTTATTCAATGATTCCAGTGACTTTATTGTACTAATTTCCATTTCTTGGGGGGAACTCATGCATTTCTGTCCTGGAAAGGAACCCTACTTATACTTTGACTGCAATAAACAAGTAAAACATTACAATGTTACTGTATATTCTGGCTAACATTTTATAACTTCCCCATCTTACAGGTTTAGTTCAGCAAACCAAAAAAGAAAAACCAGATGGCTTGCCTGAGTCTTCATTCATCTCTTTGTGATGTTTTCTGTTCTAATATCTGTGCTTTTCCAGTGCTGTATGAAGCCTCCTTTTGCAACAACAGAGCGGTTTCCTGTTAGAAAGCTTTTTTTCATTTTCCCTGTAAAATGCAAACCCCAGGATCCTTTTCTATGCTTTTTCTTCCTCCCTCCCAACCTCAGTCTTAGTGCATCCTCCCCTTTTCCTTTGTTATGTTGATAGCCTTTGGAGACAAGCCAAAGGGGCAAAATGAGGTGGCTTTAAAGGTTGCCCTAAAAAAATCAAACCACTTTGGGCACTCGAGCTCCTGGTCTCTGCACAGAGTTGTTTCCTGTGTGTGGAGACCAGAGCTACTGAGCTTCCTGTCATCAAATAACTGATGTGGTACTGCAAGAAGTCCACATATCAATAAATGAAAGTATATTAGAAAAGTGCTAAACTTTGAGAGAAATATTTAATATAAAATATGTTGTTTCCCACTGAATAACCCCTCTAATGCCAACAGCGTGTTGTTTCTGTGCCAGCTTCTACCAATACTTTAATCTTACCGATTAACCTATTTTTAGCATCATGCAGCCAATAGCAGCGTCATGGGGGGTATTTTTAGCTGCATGTGGTTAGCTGTTCATGTGCCTCACCCTAAGTGGCCACTGGGCAATAGATTGTATGCGAGTCCATACCTAATAGTTCAGAAGAACCAAACTCCAGGTGAAAGAGTAAAACTATGCAGCTATAATATATTTAAAGGTGATGTCCCACCTTACACATTAACGGCATATCGACAGGAGGTGTCAGGTATAAGAAGTGTCTGCACCTATTTAAAAAATGAGCCCCGAAACCTCCTAGTTTTGAACGGAGAGGTGATCAGAACTCTCCCATTGGCTTCAATGGGAGAGTTGCAACCACCTCTATATTCAAAACATAAAGATTCAGGGCTTGTTCTTGAAATAAGTGAAGGCCCTAGAGGTGGGCCCACATATATCACACATTGATGGCATATCCTATTGATATGCCATCAATCTGTATGGTGGGACAACCCCTTTAATTATTACAAATAGTAAGCTAATTGAAACAATAGTGTTTGTCAAACAGTGCACGAAAAAAAACACTATAAAATGCCCATCGTAATTATCTTGAGGTCACCCAGGTCGCAACCTTTCTTTTTTTTCTTTCAAAAAGCAATGTTCTGACTTCCGGTTCCGGCCCCAGCGCATGTGGACGTGAGGCGCATCGGCTCCCCTTGCCCGCCGGCGAACATACCGTCAATTAGCTGTTTCAAACAGCGCAGACCGGCCGAAGACAGGAGCCCAGGCCTGCCCGTGCACGGACGTACCTTCCGCCCCTAATGAGACCGGAGTCGCCGGTCGCAGAACGCCGCTCCCGCCCGCCCTTTCCCGCCTGCCGGTGATTGACGGGGAAACGCAGCGCAGACATGAGGGGGGACCGTCGCATCCGGCCAGAGCCGCGACCAAAGGCGCACAGCTGTTAGACCGGAGTCCCCGGTCAGGAAACGCCGTTTCCGCCCGCCCGCCCGCTCCCGCCTGCAAGTGGCTGCCAGGAGACCTGCGGCGCAGGCCAGAAGAGAAACCCGCTGTGCCCTGCCTGCATTGCAACCTAAATAAGGGGGCACTATACATCGGAGGGCGGACTGGCTCTAAACTCTTCACCCCTCACACAGGGCAGACAACTGGGGGGGCCCCCACGTTGACTAACAGAGGCCGTGCAAGGAACACCCACTGCAGCAGTGCAGTAGCACAGCAGAGATACTAGGGCCTTCATAGAGCTGGCCACGTGACACTTCCTGCAGCTGCCAGCACCTAGAGCACAAGGTGCCACAGTTCCCCCTCACACGGGCCTCTCATCTCCCTGATGGAGAAGTACCTGCTCCGCAGCGCTCAAAAATCCAGAGCAGGCTGAGACCAACCGCACGCCCCAGCCAAAATGGCGTCTTTTAGCCACATGCACTACAGAGAAGAGGATGGGGAGCAAAGCACCAGCAGCAGCAACAGGAGAGTGGCAGAGCTCACAGATTCTCCTCCCAGCGCCTTCTCGCAGGACACGGCCACTAATCTCACCATTGATTACAAGCTGCTTGCCACGGAAGTTGCGAGATAAATAGTTCCAGACTTGCAGGCGGCACTAGAATCCACTATTCAAGCCTCTATGCTGAAACTACAGCAAGACGTGCAAGCACACTCTGTCCGAATAGAGGAACTGGATACAAGAATAAATGACCTGGAGACAGACAACAGCACCCTGAAGGCCCACCTGAAGCTCTGCGCCAAGGCCCAATTGGTGCAACAAGACCGCATCGGACCTCGAAAATCGCTCCAGAAGGAGCAACCTGAGGCTGGTGGGCCTCCCTGAATCATTCAAACAGCATGATCTCCAACCTCTAATCCCAAAGAGGAGCTACCAGCCGCCCTAGGCATTGATCATAGTTGCCGCATAGAGAGAATCCACCGAGTGGGTCCAGAAAGGCCTGCCTCCCAAGTAACCAAGTCACAACAACGACAGAGGGGCCGAACAGTGATCATGAAATTCCTGGACTTCAATGATAAATCCGAGATTCTGAGAGCCTATCGCAGGCTTAACAAGCCACTTCTCCTCCAGGGACACAAAGTATTACTCTTTGAGGACTTCTCTGCTGATGTAGCACAAAGACGGCGAGCCTTCAGTGGAATATGCACATCCCTCTTCCAGCGGAAGATCAGATTCCAGATCCTCTATCCTGCTACCCTTAAAGTGCTTGACCCAGTGGGTCCTCCTAGACTCTTCTACACAGCTGCAGAGGTGGAAGAAGGTCTACATGACATCCTCAACCTCAGGGAGGCCTCTTTCTCCAGACCGGCCAGATCCTCGGAGATGACACGACTGCCCGCGACGATCAAGGAGGCCAAATCCTCCAGACTGCCTACAGATTCGCGTGGATCGGCTAAAGCACCTGTGGTCGACCACGGCAGAGACATGGGGAATAGGAAACGAGACGCTTCTTGGTCTCATTCTTCATCTCCATCACCGCCTCCTCTCTCTCCTAAAGAATGCCGCGGGCCTAGAAAGGGACAGATGCGAGACTCTACTCCAGACTGAGGTGGTCGGTGCTTCTGTTGGGCAAGATCCTGGTGGCGTTTCGGGGGGTGGGGTGGGATGGACTTTCCAGGCGGGGCCAGGGGTCCAGCCGTTAGGAGGGTGAGGCTTGGTAAAGCGGCCTCTACCTCTCAGCTGGCTGCACCTCTAGCATGTAAATGATTGTCAGAAACGCTTTATTAGTATTTTGTTTAATGTCTTAATGCCTCACAATGTTTTTGCCGGTGGGGGCGGGGGGGCATTGTTATTCGAAACTCCTCCTGAAATCACGTTCCCAATGCCGATGGAAAAAAAGGAAGTTCTTTCAACGCGTTGAAGAAGGCGCTATAGGCGGCCTCCTTCTGGCGTCTTTTTGTACTCTTGTTATTAGACAAATGTTAATCTGGCTCATACGCCAGTTGTTAGATTTATTAGATTTGCTGTTATTGCCATTGCTGTTATTTCCCTCTACTGCGTTCAAGTACAAGCTCTAAATTCCTGGTGTTAGCGGCGGAACAAATACGCCCCCAGTTACTCGGTGCCTACCCACGGCTTTTCCATGCAATGATAGTTATATTATGCGGATTGTTTCTAGGAACATAAAGGGGCTCCGCTCCCCAAATAAGCGGATGAAGGTGATCCGACATTTGAAGAGGCTCCGTCCCGATGTGGTCCTTCTGCAGGAGTCGCATCTAAAGGCCGAGGATATAAAGCGCTTGGAGAAGCTGTGGGTGGGTCACGCTTTTGGGTCTCCCTCCGCGAATGGTAAAGCTGGGGTGGTTACTCTTATTCACAGAAATTTCCCCTTCGAACTGGTGTCACACGCCCATGATGCTGAAGGCTGAAGGCAGAGTTTCACACCTGATGATTAAGTGGGGAGGTCATGACCTCAGTATCTTCAACGTATACGGTCCTAACGGCTCTAACCGGGCATTTTTTAGGGAGTTAGAAGACAGTATCGGCGCTGACCAGACGCAATGCCAGACCATTGGAGGAGATATGAACGCGGTTTTTGACCTAGTCGGAGACAGGAGGGGCGGTCCGATATCCCACGTTAGAGGCAGGAGTACCACCGCACCAGGGAAGGGAGTACTGCAACATCTTGTTGAAACCCTTGGCCTCCACGATTGCTGGAGGGAGAGAAACCCTGATGAGCGTGATTTCTCGTACTACTCCCCGATACACCAATCATGGTCAATGCTGGATCACCTCATGGTCTCAGACACTCTCTAATCCAGAATTGGGGACGCTAAAATTCTAGATATGGTTATCTCTGACCACTCTCCGATTTCCATAGATCTGACAGAATCCTTTCCAAGGGGTTCAGACTTTGTATGGAAGTTCCCCCCCCCAAAACCCTCGCAGGGACAGATGATTTTGCCAGAAAAGATCAGGGATGGTGGATGACTTATTTTTGCCTCCGATAACTCCACTCATCAAAAACGACCCCTCGCTCCTATTGGATGACTGCGAAAGCGGTACTTCGAGGGAGGATAATAGCCCACAATTCAGTGTATAAGAAGAGGCTGAAGGATGCCTACCTGAAGGCGTCGGAGAAAGTTAGGGAGACTTACCAGACCTTCCTTGGGGACAACTCCAAGGGGCCTAGGCAAAATTGGGAAAGGGCCAGAAGAGAGTTTAATCTGTGGGCAGAGCGTAGGGAGGAGGTACACAGGACGCACCTACACTCAACCCTTTTCAGGTTCGGAAATAAATCCGGGAAACTCCGTTCCCGGCTCCTGAAGGGAGCCTACAGGCCTTCACACATCCACGCCCTTCGTACGTCAGAGGGCACTATCAATACTGACCCTGCAGGGATCAATGACACGCTCAAGCGATACTACGCAATGCTGTACCCCGACGAGGGACAGCCGCTGGTGGAGGAGGGACAACGGTTCCTGTCCAAAATTAAGCTGCCACGCCTATCAGATCAGCAGAGAGAGGAACTGAACACAGACATAACCGAGGAGGAGGTCACGATGGCCATTCGCCACTTGAAAGCAGGCAAGGCCCCTGGACCTGATGGGTTCTTTGGGGAGATGTACAAAATCTTGATTGATCAGATCACCCCCACCCTCACTGAATACTACAATCTGATCCTGCATTCCGGGACTATGCGTACGGAATCCAAAAATGCCTTTATCAAAATTCTCCTAAAAAAGGGAAGGGATCCATTACTTCCCGCTTCCTGTAGGCCCATATCCCTTATAGACATTGACCAAAAGATTCTTTCCAAAATACTGCCGACCGCCTTGCGCGTTTTATGCCTCGGCTGATAGGATCCTCCCAGAAGGGCTTCATCAAGGGCCGAGCAGCGGTGGGCAACATCAGGAAGGTACTAACGGTCTTAGAGAGGATCCGACACAACCCACTGCCAGGGGAACAGCCTGTTTTAAATGGCCTTTTGATGCAGAAAAGGCCTTCGATAATGTTCACTGGGAATGGCTGTGGATTGTTCTGGATACCCTGGGGATTAGGGGGACATTTAGGTTCTATCTTTCCGCTATCTACAACGCTCCCACGGCACAAATTCTGACCTTTTCAAGGGAGTAAGGATAGGAGACAAAGAGGTGAAGATTGCCTTATTCGCCGATGACCTTATAGTATTTCTGTCAGAACCCCTGACGCACCTCCCCCCATCCTAGCTGCCCCTACAACACTTTGGCAAGTTCTCAGGGTATAAAGTGAATGTGTCTAAAAGTGAATTACTAGAACTGGGACCGAAGTTGCCTCAGTCCCACTGGACCAGCATAGGGTTAGACATAACCCGGGTCCAGGACCATCTTACTTATCTGGGTATCAAGATTGGCAGGACTCCAGATCTCATGTACAAATTAAATATCCCTCCTCTCATAGACAAAATTCCCAGGACTTGAAACGGTGGGCATCTTTACCGCGTCCACTGCTGGTAGTGCCATGCCCTAAAAATGTCTGCTTCCCAAAGCTCCTATATCCCCTACAAACCCTCCCCTTCCTTCTCAAACATACAGACATTAATACAATCAATTCATGTTTCTCTAGATTCATTTGGGCGGGGAAAAAGCCACGTATCGCTCTGCAAAAACTAATATTGCCAGTGCGGGTGGGGGGACTAAACCTCGTGGATGTTAGAGGATACAATTTGGCATGCCTGGCGCGACATATGCTCGATTGGAATGAGAGCCGCTCCCGCTTCTCGAACTGGGAATTGGAGAAGGAACTAATGCTCCCTTGGCACCCACAAGCTCTGTTCCACACCAGATATCCCAAGCTCCCCCCCTTGATAAAGTTGTCCCCATTGCTCAGGGACACGATTCTGGTATGAAAGGAGTTGAGGAAACGCTTAGGCCTATCCTTTGCACTGTCCAAAGAAATGCCTATCTGGGATCATCCCGAGATCCCCTGGGGTAGGAGTAATCCGATGTTCCGGACATGGAGAGAGCGAGGTATAGCCACCGCAGGGCAGTTGATGCATCCACAGCTACATAGGTGGATTGAAGCCCCTGGAGATGATTGAAAAGTTCTCCTTACCAGAGTCCCCATCTCCTGGCAGCCTACCCCTCTATTATTTCTGCAGGGGGAGGCTAAGAGATGTCTCCAAAGAAACCATCCCTAATGATTTCGACATATTTGTCACCACCCACAAGGATTCTTGTTCCCTTTCAGGTCTCTACGCAGACATGAGAGGGTGGTGCAGAAAGCGAGTAGCTTCACAGGCATTCCACTACTGGCGTCGCCGATTGGGGAATGATCAGATCCCAGGCTTGATCCCACAGGGTATTATGGCCATACGTAAACACATCATCTGTGAGACCTGGCGTGAAACGTATTTTAAGCTGGTACACAATGCCATTTACGTTTTCAATCTTCCCCCCTCCAGAAATTTCCCGGATAGGTTACAGCAGTGCCCCAAATGTGACGCGCACAGAACGGACCTATGGCACGGTTTATGGTAATGCAGTTACACACAGACTTATTGGGACACAGTCCTCCAATATATTGGACTACATTTTGGGGTCCACCTGGAAAAACATTATGAGTTTTTGGTCTTTCATTACCCTAGGCCTCCGGACATGGACGAGGGAGAGGGTCCTGGGGAGGTAACACACCCCACCAGTTGCCCCGGTATAGTTCATATTGCCCTTCTGGCGGCAAAGAGGAATCTTCTGCAGTTTTGGCTGAAACCCACCCTCCCGCCCATCTCCAGGGTAATAAAGTAGTTAGAGGACTACCTCATAGCTGATAGGCTAGAAACTGAGAGACACAAAGAAACTTGCACTAAGGGATTCTTCAGGAGGTGGAGAACCTTTATAGAGTCGCATTACTCCGATAGGGAGATCAGAGCTCTCATGCAGGTGTTCAAATACACGGGATGGTACTGCAGAGAGGGGATCGGGGGAACGCTGGGAAGACTACAGGTATGAAGTTTGTAAGCGCTCATGACGCAATTTAGACAGTAACACATTCTTGAGGTCAGGAGGAAAGGACGCATAGGCACACGGTTTAATAGTTGTCCAATCGGACCGATTATTGTCTTTGTTTCCTTGGTTTATGCTGTTTATTCTGATATATTTCTTTATGTTAATATCTCATACTCTGCATGTGATGCTTTTAGACCTAAAGATTGTACAACTCATGACTTGGGGATTGTAACATGCCAGATATTTATTTTGGTTAAATGAAAAATGCAAATAAAATTTGTTTAAAAAAAAAAAAAGCAATGTTCTGCTGAAAACTATCATGTTGAACTCCAGAGACCAATGAAGGGGGAGGTGTGCATTCTAAGACTATTGGCTTTGGCACCAGGCTTTCCTACCCATGAGTAAAGCCTTGTACCCCATAGAGGTGCTTTTATATTCCAGCCTGGTCTATTAGGGAACCTTTATTCCCAAAGACAGCATACCTATACAAAGCAGACAAGCTACTTCATCATGCGAGAAGGAAATATGACAAATGAAAACTGCCAACAAAAGTCATAATAGCTGATATTCATTGTTCCCACTGTAAGCTACATTGGTTAGATACCTAGCTCTTTACTATACAGGCAGTGCCCAGGTTATGAACGGGAAAGGGACTATAGGTTTATTCTTAAGTTGATTTGGTTTGTAAGTCGGAACCGATATATTTATTTAATGTAACTCCAGCACAAAAGGCTTTTTTTTTTTTAGTTTTGGATAGTGCAGGGAAGGGTTTTTAAATTTGTTTTGCTGTCTGTGCCGCTGTTAAGAATATTTCACTTCATTTTCACCTCATGTGCTGCTGTGGCATGCTGGCACTTGTCATTCCACAGCTACTATCTGCTGTGGAACATGGACCTACAAGTGCCAGCATGCCCCATAAGTCTCCGTTTGTAACTAGGTAACAGTTGTAAGTCAGAATGGTGTAAGTCGGGGACTGCCTGTATCTTACTTGTCATCTTTGCTTTACAGAGACGCCCAAGCAGGTGGCCGGCAATGAAGTTTCGGAGAGGATCAGGGCATCCTGCTTATGCTGAAGTAGAACCTGTTGGAGAAAAAGAAGGCTTCATTGTATCAGAGCAATGCTGAGTTTTTGGAACAATGCACCAGTACTGGTTTCTGGTGAAAGACATTGAATTTTTCCATATATTTTCCAGGAAAAATAATGCTGTGAGCTACCTATCCAGAGACAGAAAGAGTATTTCTCATGATCTCCGATCAAGAAGAAAGATTCCTTTGCTCTGAAGTTCAAATGCTACTCACAGTAGTCTTCCTATTGTGGAATTAAGTAGTACGTCCTGGGCAACATAGCTGGACAACAGTAGTGAATGGGCAACAACTCTTCTACTGGCTTCAGAAGAGACTGTAGACAAGAACACCACAAGCTTATCAGAGCTCTCCATGGAACAGCATTGTAAATCGTACATGGACAAGTACTAGTGCAGGTTAGCAAATGCTACTGAGCAAGCAAAAGCAACATGTTAGCGTTGAGGTATGAGGTGTTCTTGTACTTCTGGATAAGTGATTTCTTGAACCATTTTTACAGACAGTGCACATAGACATCAATGACCCAGATACATGACCATGATAATGCGTGGTTTATTGCTGTCTACTTAGTATTGTGCTTTATATAAATATTACAGATGTGGCCAAAGTGATATTCGGTTTCCTTTTATTTATGTCCATAATGAATTACCCCGGACGACCTCTACCAGCGGCAAAAGCGGTTATCGAAATATTAGGTGCATTTGTGAATGAAAATGGGGCTGCAGACGATGGGTAACATTTACAAAGGTTCAAAGAATTCATTTTTTTCTATGTTGGCTGCATGGTGACCTCTTGGCTAATGGCGCTATCTAAGACCCTCAAACTGACCTTGTGGATAGGGAAGGGTTGTATATAGCTGTTTTGCAGGAGACATGTCTTGAATGAAGCGAAATCATCGATGAGGCATTAGAATACTCTCCTTAGAGGAAGAAAATTGGTTGCTTGCACACACATTCATCTCAGCAAGCTTCTATCTAATTGGATGCAGCCAAACAGCTCTGCAGTGCTTCATATTATTTGACTTTGTTCTGTTGTTTTCTTACAAAAGCTCCATAAATTTCTCAAGATGCATGCTGTGTAGTAGAAACAGTTCCCCAGAAAGGGACTCAAACAATAACAGTACATATGTATTTGACTATATAAATACTACTGCAGCCAGTACTTGAAATATAAAATCAAGTCAACTGACCTTTGCAAATGTTGCCCAAAGTCTTCTCAGGAACATTTCTAGAAATGCTATGTCTTCAACAGGTCAACTTATAATAATAAACAGTGTAAACCTCCACAAGACTGCGTCATCTATTTCCTATGGAAGATTGCATATGTGCTTTGTGTGTTCATGGGTCTGTATGAATGTCACATATACATATTTATTGTAAACTTATGGCGTAATGATGGCAGAGCACATGAAATGCTACTGTTCAGAATTGAATGTGTCAAAGACTGATAAAAACATAGAAACATGAATGACTGATGGCAGAAAAGGACCATATGGACCATCTAGTCTGCCCTTATATATTTCATTTTGTATGTTTCTCTTAGGATATACATTTGGTAATCCCAAGTAGGTTTACATTCACTTTCTGTGGACTTTCCAATCACATCTTCTTGGAGTTTGTTCCAATTTCAGTTGTGCCCTTTTTAGTTTATTAAATGCCCATTCCTCAAGAATCTTAAACCTTTCAAATATATAAAGTAGTGTTGAGCGATTACGTTGGCTATCGACATCGGGCAATAGTCGATAGTCGGCCACCATCGATAAGGTTTTTCGATAGTGAGCAGTCGATTATGAGCGATGCCCATTAAAGTTATGGGAGAAGCAACAACCCCTTCATTCTTACACCCAAAAGGGCGGGGGAAGCTGGAATTAACATCCACAACAGGAAAATGGATACGTGCTTCATCTTAGGCAACACACTTAGGTTATAAAAGCCACAGAAAAAAAATAAACACACCATTTAAATTTATCCCTGTCTTGTCCCAATAGCATGACCTTAAACCTGCATCACCCACAAATTAAAAAGGTGCCAGAAGGCAGTATGATTTGAACCATCATGTTACTTGAACTGGTCTTGAATATCCCTGCTGGAACGCAGCATGAGCCCCAACCTGCATGACCCCCACATTTAAAAGTGCCGGAAAAAGGAGTCTTTCAACCCCCATTTTATTTTTCACTGGACATTGACTATACCTTTTCCGGGGCCACAGCATGAGCCACAAACCTGCATGGACCCCCACATTTAAAAATTTGCCGGAAAAGGAGTCTTTCAACCACCATTTTAGTTTCACTGGACTTTGACTATACCTGTCCTGGGCCACAGCATGAGCCCAAACTGCATGACCCCCACATTTAAAAAGTGCGGAAAAGGAGTCTTTTAACCACCATTTTAGTTTCACTGGACATTGACTATACCTGTCCTGGGCCCACGGGCATGACCCAGGGCCGGAGTTACAGTGGGTTGGGGTTTGAGAGCCCAGGGGCTGGCTTTCCGTCATCTATTAAACACGCGGGTTTAAAAAATCCCCTGATGCGCAAGCAACGAAAACTGTCGTGCTGAAGCAGAGTGCGGAAGCGTAAGTTTTGAAAAACTCCAGCCTTCCTCAGTACACATTTCAATACCTGGGTAGCGCTTGCCCCTCCGTAATGAGTGTGGACCAATTGAGCTTCACTTGGAAAATTACTGGTGGTTAACGCTCCTGTTACACCCTGGTGCCCTTTATCTTGGAATTCTTTTTCTCTTTTTTACTCAATGTGCTGGGGGGAAAAATGGTCTCTGTACTTTGTTCTCTGTCCGTGCTCCATACTCCATGTCCTCTGAATAACCTACATTTGGTCAAGTTTTTCCTGTACCTCCCTGTACAATTCAGAGGAATTTTTTTAACAGCTATTTTGTACATGCAAGTTTTTTAGTACTTTAATTCTAGAAAACACATTTTTTAAAATCGGATGAATCCCACCATGTCTTTGTTTCTCTTTTTTTAATTGTATTTAAAAAGGGTTGTCTCAATAAAGGGATTTGTTTGCTATGTTAAAGATCTTGCAAAACAAAGTCATTTTGCAAATATGTGTCCATTAACAGTGTCCTACCTATTCCTGTTTCTGACAGCACCATCACCCTTGAGCCACTCTTGAAACCATTTTTGAAGAACAAATGTCTGTTAGAAAACCATTTTTTAGAAAAAGGACCTGTAGTATAGCTGCATGTCAGAGCAAAATGCCTCCAAAAATTCAAAGAATGAACCTTGAGCCACTTTGGACAATTGTGAAGACAAATGTCTATAGAAACAACATTTTTTTTAGAATAGGACCTGTAGTATTTTCTCCATTTCAAAGCAGCAAAGACCCAAAAATTATAAAAATGACTTTCTCAGCCACTGTTAAAAATTGTGAAGGAGAAATGCCACTTAGAAGCCACATTTCTGTTCCAAAGGACCATGATTATTGCTGTATCTCACAGCAAAAATGACCCAAAAATTTTTAAGTATGACTTCTCAGCCACTGTTAAAAATTGTGAGGCAACATTGACCCCGAAACCATTGACAATGTGAAAATTTTAAAGATGAAGTGAGTAAATGGAATATGGTTTTGTCATGAAACCTTGGTGTCTTTTAGTCTCCTCACAGCAAAACCAGCAAAAATGAACTGTTGGGAATTGAGAATAAAAATTGCAGTAAGAAATGATCATTTTTAAAAAAAAAGTTTTTCAAGAGGACCAATTTTTTGTTTGGAAGGAATGTGAAGTAGACCAGCATAAATAATCGGTGACCTCGGCAATTGGGGCCACAACATCATCAGAGATCCCTGCCTGTTCATCTTGATGAAAGTCAAACGATCCACATTTCTGTGAAAGCCGGATGCGTTTGTCTGTAATGACTCCTCCCGGGTGTGCTGAAGGGCCGCTCAGATATGACGCTGGCTGCTGGGCAGGACAACACCTCTATGGTGTGGCAAGCCAGCTCGGGCCATTCGTCCATTTTGGATACCCAGAAGTCTATTGGATCCGGAACACATACAAAAACATCGGTGTTCATGTAATCTCCATATTGTATACCATGATACTGGAGACTCAATCTAACCACCGTCCGCTTTTCCAGAATAGTTGGGAACAGGAACTGGAGGAAACTTTTTCAGAGGAGGACTGGCTGAAAGCTTGTGTTCTGTCCAATAAGGCTTCGGTTTCTTGCAGAATACAAGAGTTAAACTATAAAGTTTTGTCACGCTGGTACAGAGTCCCAAAACTTCTACACTCAATCTATCCGGCTGTTCCTGACCTTTGCTGGAGATGTAACAAAGAGACGGGTACCATGTTGCATATATGGTGGGGTTGTGAAGCTCTCCAGCCTTTTTGGATAAAAGTAATCGATCTTATTCGGACCATTACTGGTATCTCGTTACCAAATTCGCCAACAGCTCTCCTATTATATATGATACCTTTGGGCATGAGGTCATTGAGGGGGAGTCTGTTGATATTCCTGTTAGTGGCTGCCAAATCATTGATCCCTAGAAAATGGCGTTCGACGCACTCCCCTACTCTGACTGAATGGATCAAAGAGGTCCTTAACTTACAACGTATGGAGGAGATGAGGGCTGAGTCTACTCAGACGTTAGATCAGCATTTGAAGGTATGGGCGGAGTGGATGGTGTTCATTGGATCAAGGTCCTTCCAGACTGTGGCGCTGGAGGTATAGGGCTTTCCCCTCTCTCTCCTTACTTTCATTGAATATTTGTACTGTCATCCTCGGGTTGGGGACTGTTCTCCCGGGATATATATTTTTCCTTTTTTATTATTAGCGATTTCATGCTACAATTGGGATTGGCACGCTCGATGATCTCGTCCAGTTGGTTTTTGGTTTTGATTGCACTTATTTCTTTAATACTTAGGTAGCTCAGCGTATGTCAACAGTGGAATTTCCTTCTGGATCTCATTACTAGGCTTAGTGGCTTAGAGGTTTGTTGCAGACACACTGCTGATTATAGTTTTGATGTAACCACATGATCTGTACAGATGTCTGATACTGATTCCTTCTTATTTTCTATGATTACTATATGTCTCATAATGGCTACTTTTGTATTATCCTTCTCATCACTGTTGTACGCTGTACATATACTATGTTAATAAAGCTGTTTTGAAATACGAAAAAAAAAAAAAACATCGGTGTTGAGACGCAGATAGTCGTGCACCATGATCTTAAGCTGGTCTCTGGGTGTTGTATCTGTGGCCTGCATTGCATGGTTGGTGAGGTGGTAAAAAAAGATTGCAGAGGTCACCCTTGGTTCTGCCCCTTCCCTGTGCTGCCGTAGGCTATTGGCCCTACTGCTGTCACGTCGTGGGTTGTTCCACCGTACATTTGAAGAAGTGAAGCAGAGCAAAGATGTCTCCAGTTGTAAATCGCAAGGTTTCTCCTTTTCCCTGCATTTTATCTTATTTGGGTGGGGGGAAAGGAAAGTCCCGGTTTTGTTTTCTCCGGGGACCCGGGAGGGGGCCCCCCGGGTAACTTTTGTCTTTTTGATGGCCTTATGCGGGTTATGTTGGGGAAATGGAGATCCAAGCATCATGTGGAGATGGACCCTTGGTTCCCAAGCTCGGGGTTGGGGGATAGCAAATTCTTCCTCATCTCCCTAAAAATTCTGGCCAACCTCTTTCCCAAAAAGAGGGGCGTCGGTGTCTGGGAATCCCTCCTCCTCCCCCGCTTCCTCGGGCACAGCTTCAACCAGCCCTTTCTTGCTAGTTGAGCCCCCTGAGAGCTGGGGCGCCTTGCACTAGTTGGACCCTAACCACGCCTAATGAAGACCGATAAAATGAGAAACTTGGGGGCCTTGTGGATTTGACGGAAGAAAGGCTCTGTGTTGCATCTGTGTCGTCTCCTCCTCCATCGTGGGGGGCCTGATGTTTAGGTGTCCAACGATTTCCGAACTAAGATCACCACAATGGTCATGCTGACAAGGGCATCGTCCGCATGCCTTTTTTGGTGGCTTCTTCAAAACTGGCAGGATGGTGAGGCTTTTTTCATTTCCTCCATTTGGGGGGCTTCAACACCCGAGGTCCCCCCGCTGCTTGTCGGCCCATGTGCACTTCGTACTCGTAATGGATTGCGCTGCCCCCCACAATGCTGGGCTGTGGGGGTGGAATTCAGCGTTTTTGCCCCCGCAAAAAATGGAGGGGTTGGGGGGGGGGCCGAGTGACGCTGCAACGCACCCAGGAGGGAAGAAGCAGGGTGCAAAAGGGGAAGTGCAAAATAGCCCCGACCCTTCTTCGCGGCGTCCCAGACCCGGGTAGCTCTTTAGAAATTTCTGGACGAAAAGGTATGACATTTCCCAGGAAGGGGGATGTGCTCCAGCCTACGATCTTAAGGGGGCCAGCAGATTTCCCCGTTATCGCAACCTTTGCCTGGCACAAGGTTCTTGTAAAACCCACCCAAGGTTTTCGGTCTCTTTTGCGGAGGAGCCACCCAGAGCTCCTGCTGAGTGTGGACGGTCTCCAAGGCAGATTAATTTCAAAGGCTGGTGTCTCTGGGCCGTATCCCCCGAGGCTTGGGGGAAAGAGCCCTGCACCACCCCTGCGGTTTTGAAGAGCGTGGCCAAACCTGAGACCCGCTGCCCCCCCCGAGACATCCCCCCCACTAACAGTGAGCTGCACAGGTATCCCCGGCCTTGGCCGTGTTTTTTAAAGCCCTGTGTCGGTGGTGAGAGGATTTTTCCCGGGAACAGATGAGACAACGCGTTTAAAAATTTTAGATGACACGGGGCTGGCCGGGGCAGGGAGGCTTTTCTGGCAAAAAAATGCCTTGCTCGGCATCTGGTTTTGGGGGCAGGGGGGCCCCATGACGGGGCGGAACCCATCTTGTCCCCCCAGACGGAAAGCAACTTTTCCAAAGGGCCCAAAACCCCTGGCATGCTGACATTCAGGCTTTTGGCTTTGGGAGGGTTTTGGGTTTAAAGTGTTTCTTCTCCCCCCAAACCCTGGAAGACAGAAGGCTGGCTGCTAGACTGGCGCTTTTTCGGCGTGCAGGTTGTCAAACTGGGGAAGGAGAAGGGGTAGGATGGGTCTCTGGGGGTGCTGGTGGTATCGGGCAAAGGTGGAGGAAGGGAGGCGATCCCTGATCATGATTGGAGCTTGGGGCTGGGAACGTTGGGTGGTGGCGGGGGGGAGGAGGAGGGCGGAGACAGAGGGTGTGACGTGGTTGGGGCCCCCCGTAGGTCTGGCCCTTTTTTTGGCAAGGTTCCCCCCATTTCAAACCCTGCATTCGCTGCGGGGACTAAAATGTTTGTGGTGGTTAAATTAGGTTCTTGCCCCTATCATGCGTTTAGGAAAACGGTTGACATCGCTGGGGGATAGGGGTTTGTCAAAGAAGGCCCAGGCTTGAGAGGTCCTGGGCCTTTTTTCGGCGATAAGCGAGGAGCGGGGTTTTGCGTGACGTGGTGGCGGAAAAACATATGCGGACTTTTGCGACCGCCCCCCTCCTTTTTGTGGGGGGGACCGTATTGACATACCCCTGTCTTTCCCCCTCATCAGTTAAACGCTGCAAGCAAAATTTGCGGGAAAAAAAACCCGGATGGATCCGCAATGTGTCATTCTATTCATCATCATCAACACAGGTGACTTTTGGGGTCTGACTTTTCCCTCCAGAAGTGCGGGCTAAAAAAAGGGGGACTGCAAAAGGGGTTGCGACCCCCCCGGGGATTTTTGCCGTTGACCGGCTTCCTTCACTCTTGATGGCATCAGTAAATGGGCGTCAAAAAGACTAAATCATCCTCTTTACTTTTAACATGCCCTTTTACCCCCAAAACCCCCCCTTTTGTATCAAGAGGTCTTCAAAAAATGGATTTCCAAGTGGTGGGGTACACGATTGTCATTTGGGTGCTTCGTTGGGCGGATGTGTGTTGTGTGACGAATTTGTGGCCGTGAAATGGGGGGACGAGGGGTTTAAAAACTGCTGTGCAGGTTTCATTAACCCTGAAAAACCCGATGGCACGTGTTGTTACTTAGATTCACAGGGCCCGACCCCCGCGATGAAGGCCCGACGCGCAACTGAAGATCCGCTGGCCTGGTGTTTTCGCCCGATGAAGGGCACTTTCTCGTCCTCTACCTCCCGTGTACCCCCCTCTTGCTCGTTACCACCTTTTTTCGTTTTAATGTTTTGAAATATAAAAAAAAAATTTGAGAGGAATGGAATAGTTTTGGAAAGTCTTATTAAAAAGAGGCAAATACGTATTCTCAAAACCCTTAATCAAAAAAAATTGTGGATTCAATTTAACTGCAAGGTGTTACAACAATCTGTATGGGCAAAAGTAAAAAAAAAAAACGTATCTGTTATGTTTTCGTTTAATCACGGTATTTTTTGCACCCTTTAATTCATCTGTGGTGACTATAGAATTTCTGTTTTAAGATTTCTGGATGCTGCGTCAATGAAAAAAGTGGGTGCGAAAAATTTAAAAAAAAGCATCTGTTAGTTTTGATATAATAAAAAGGATTTTTTTTACCTCTCAATTACCCTGGGGGGTGACTATAGAATTGCTGTTTAAGTTTTTCGTGGATGCTGCGTTTAATAACAAAACTGGGTCGCAAAAGTCAAAAAAAAACGTATCTGTTTTGTTTTGTTTAATACACGGTATTTTTTGCCCTTTCAATTCCCTGTGGTGACTATAGAATTGTGTTTTAAAATTTACGGGATTTTCTGCATAATGAAAAAAGTGGGTGCGCAAAAAATCAAAAAACCCCTATCGTTTGTTTTGTATAATACACTGTATTTTTTTCACTTTTATTCACCCGTGGTGACTTAAATTGTGTTTTAAGATTTAAGGGATGCTATCAATGAACAAAGCTGGGTGCGCCAAAAGTAAAAAACCACGTATTGTTATGTTTTGTATGATACACGGTTTTTTTTGGCAAAAAAACAACCTGTGCTGGCTACAAGATTTTGCTGGATTGTAAAATTTTTTGCAAGGTGGAAATCAACAAGGTGGAATGGGTAAAATTTAAAATGAAACCTTCTGAAATGTATACTGATAATAAAAGTGGAGTTTTGCACCTAACAAAGAGACCTGCATTTACTAGAAAATGTTGTATCCTATAAGTTCAGGCTGCCCAATATCCAGGAAATATTTCATTTAGCAAATGTTAATAAATAAAGATATTGCAGTGCAATGTCTACACTAAGTCTGGTGAACTTTATCCAGTGTTCTTTATAGATAGAGCTTGTCTGTGTTCGCCCGCGGCCCCCCCCCCCCGCTCCCCCTTGTGACTTTCAGCGGTGATGCTCCTTTTAAAATTCTCCAGCTAACAAACATAAAATCTTCAAATCTTAATCTAACTAATTGTAAGGATCACAGCTAATAGTTAGAGGTTTCTCTGTGAAGAAATAAAAAAATTTCGTGAGCTGTTTGAACACAAGCAGAGCGCACGTCCTTTGCTCTGAGATGCTGAGAGACACACTGAGGCTGAACAGGAAACGTGTTCTATGTAAAACCCGAGGTATGTGATTTTTCCAGCCAATCACAACACATACACATCCCATTCATGACGTCGCACACACATCTCCCCCTGCTCTATTCTGAAATTGATTTGCTGGCGCCAAATTACAGGAAGCGCCGAAAAAGGCGCGATCTTAATAGATGATGCACAGATTTTAACCTTAATTATCGCATGATCTGAAAATTTCGATCACCATAAAAACCTTGCCGATTTCAACTTTGTCGATAAAAATCGCTCAACACTAATATAAAGGTTTCCATTATATCCTCACTTTGCCTTCTTCCCTCCTGTAACACATATAACACTTTCTATCATGTCCCCCTCTTTTCATTCTTACCCTGTGTAACATTTGTAAAGGTTTCCATCAAATTTCCCCTTTTCCCACTTCCCTACTGTAACATATGTAATTGTTTAAATTATGTTTGTTATTTCCCTTCTTTCTTCCTGTAACATATGGAAAGGTTTCCATTATATATCCTCTTTCCCTTCTCTCATCCTGCAACCTATGCAAAGATTACTAATATATCCTGCCTTTCCCTTCTTTCCTCCTGTAATATATGTAAAGGTTTCCGTTATGTCTTCTCTTTCCTTTCTTTACTCTTGTAAAATGTAAAATTTTCTATCACGCCCTCCCTTTCCCTTTTTACCTTCTGTTACGTATGTAAAGGCTTCCATCATATTCTCTCTTTCCCTTCTTCCTTCTTTTACATTTGTAAAGGTTTTCATCATGTTCTCCCTTTCCTTCTTTCCATCTGTTACATATGTAAAGGTTTTCATCATGTTCTCTCTTTCCTTCTTTCCTTCTGTTACATATGTAAAGGTTTTCATCATGTTCTCTCTTTCCCTTCTTTACTTCTGTAAGTATTTTAAAGGTTTTCTTTTTCTCTCTTTCCTTCTTTCCTTTTTTTACATATTGTAAAGGGTTTTTTCATTCATGTTTCTTCTTTACTTCCTTTGCTTATTTTACTTCTGTAACGTATGTAAAGATTTCTATTATGTTTTTCCTTTCCCTTCTTTTCATCTGTAACTATGTAAAGGTTTCTATCATGTCTCGTCTTTCCCTTCTCTTATCTAGAAACATATGTAAAGGTTTCCATTGCATCCCCTCTATCCATTCTCTCACCCTATAACATATGTAAAGGTTTTCATCAGATCTTCCCTTTTCTTTCTTCCATTCAGTGACATATGTAAATGTTTCTATGATGTCCTCTCTTCCCCTTATTCCCTTCAGTAACAAATGTAAAGGTTTCCTTTATGTCCTCCTTTCCCATTCTTTAATTCAGTGACACATGTAAATGTTTCCATCCTCTGTCGCTTTATTTTCCTTCTTCCGAGCAATATAAATTAAGTTTTTTATAATTAGTGTTGTGCTTGAGATCTTCCACCGTTTTTGATAGCCCGTTTTTTTCACTCGTTCTGATGTTGTGTATGAAACAGAATTTGCTAAATGCCAAATAGCATTTCTCCAACTTAAAAAAGAACAGATATGAAACAAGATGTATTGATGACTCAAAGAACAATTTTAGTGCCCAGTGCAGCGAGACCATTCGGAGGTAGACATGCAAATTAAATAGATTATAGCAACCTTCTCCTATAACCCCAGATTAGCTGCAAATCAATCAGAAGCACTAGGTGGCCACATAAAGCACAAACAACTAACGGCAGGGTATCACAATGTCTGTTTTTTTTCAACGCTTACCTCACACTTCACATCATGGGATATGTCGAGACAATAGGAAAGGTAAGAAGGGACAGATCTGTACACATTAAACCAATGGAACATTGACCTTGAACCAATGGAGCACTGCCCATGGACTCATACCATAGCCTAAGACAACTCCTTTTTAGAAGGAGGCTGCAAAGTCCTGCTTCTCTTGCCCATTGCAATCAGTTGTTATAAGCAGGGAAAACTTAGCAGTAGCTGCAGGTGAAATGTTTTATGGAGTCATAAATGATTATCCAACCATGTCATACATGGTTGTGTTGAGTGCACATAAACTGGAAGCCACACTTTCAGTGGCTCTCTGCTTTGGCTCATAAAGTCATTCTAAGTCAAGCCCTTCTGTGAAGTTCAAGTGTTTTAAAGGGGTTGTCCAAAATTTAAATACAATATCCAGTGTTTGGGACTCTGCTCCATCTAGTGTATGTGACCACAAAGGCCATTTATTATTATTATTATTTATTTTAGAGCACCCTTAGGTCCGTGGCGCTGTACATTCAAAGGGATTTATATACATAATGTAGGTCAAACAAGTACAAGATGATGATAAATAACTAACAACTGGTACAGAGGGAGAGAGGGTCCTGCCCGTGAGGGCTTACAGTCTACAGATTGATGTATAGATGTCTATTAATTAGCTGTAGTATGATATGAACCATGAACAAACTGTAATGAGGTATAATTCATGTACAATGTGTGGGTGCCAGTTGACGGCTTTTAAGGCACCATTGCTTATGCTAAATACTATTTCACAGTTTTAAAATTTCAGGTTTTTTTTCTTGTTTTTAACATTATGTAAATCATTCAACAAATAGCCTGTACATTATGCACGATGTGAAAATTTACCAAACTGAGAAGTCCCTTTACTTTGATAAGATACTCGTTTGAGAAAGGCCATTCAGCATGCTATCTAATCTGTGGGCAGCATGTTATAGAGCAGAAGAAGCTGAGCAGACTGGTATTTATTTTCTTGTGAAAGATTCAGTATAACTTGAAGTTTATTCATTTAATATACCACTTACTCCGAGTCAAAGGGAATCTGTCACATTGAATATGCTATCTGATCTGCTGGTATCATGTTATTGAGCAGGAGCATTTACATTTTCTGCTTATTCTGAGTTAAGGAGTCCAGTAGGCAGTCTTATCAGTGATTGACAGCACTTCTTGTATGAGTTTGCATACAGATATGGCTGTTAATCACTGATAGCACCACCTATTGGACTCCTTAACCCAGAAAAAGCAGGGATTTAAATAGAAACCACTTTAGAAGGCGACAGTTTGCATACAGAGCAATGTTGCGCCAGATATCTGGTGTCTTTTTCAGCCCGGTTATCAGGCGCAGGTCCCGTTCATACATTTTTTATAATCTCCCTGCACGCTACTCACCCGGGAGCATTACATAGCCGCGCATTTCCAAGCACTTTTGTATTGCGCGAACCAGATTCTTGGGGGGTGGGGAGGGAGACATGCGCGCGAGGCGAGGCGCACCTAGAGAAAACCGTAGCAAAGCTATAGATTTATAGCTTCAGTACGGCAATTCTAGGCGCATTACAGTCAGAACAGGTAGAACACTTTCAAAGTGGTTTACCTGAGCCAGAACTGTTGTGCAAGCGATTAGAATTGCGCGCTGATTTATGACTCGCTGCAGACCCGCGTTTATAAATCAAGGTGCATTCCTAGCCTTTAGTACGATGCGGATGAAATTTGGCGTCCTCACGCAAAATTTAATGCATGTCAGCCGCCCTGATTCATTTTACACAAGATCTCTACTTAAATCAATTCTCAGCTCTTCCTGCTATACTAACATGGTAAAAAAAAACACCACCATTTGGGGCCTTGTTCATCAAGTGGCTCAATGGCTGGACACTAAAATGGACCCAGAAGCAGCATTCTCTAGCCTTATTGCTCCTGGGATAGTAAAAAGCTAACAGGTGCAGCTGATTGCTGATAACATACTCAAAGATTCCCACAGCAAGGGGAGAACACTAAATGATACAGGGAGTTGCACATTAGCTTCAGGTGACTGTTCACACAAAGTATGCAGATAAACCACAGCTATTCATGATGGAGAGACTGCTTATGCAAAAAAGATCATAAACAACCACTCAAACATCCTACAGGGGCAGTGAAGGGGGGTGGCTGACGGTATTACAATTGCATATAGATAAAGCAATACATAAGGGTTTGCAAACGTGTAGGTGCCAACCATTCTGGCTTAAAGCCTCTTAGTGTTTAACATACTACAGATTTAGGCGGGTGCCAGCCACTTCTGGGTATCCAACACAAATCACAGACACCATTAGCTCTCCCTCCAGCAATGAGGGCAGATAGAAGAAAATGTCTTACTGGAAATATGTTTAAATAATGAGGTTTTAGTTGTACCGGGCCCCAGACATACACCAAGCTCCGCAAGCTCGAAGCCTCGCGCAAGCCCTATAACATGGTCCCAGAAATCACGATGACATGGAGAACAATAAATAGGATCTGTGTTATGATGAATCTTTCAGAACAAATTATAATATCAATCTGCTCAGCTCTTCTCTGTCTTTAAAAATGCGCTGGCCCGCAGATCACATGTCTAATGTGACCGGTTTCTATAAGTGAACAAATGCAAACTAAGACGCCCCTTGTTAAATGATTTGTATAATATTAAAAGCCCCAAATAAATTAAATTTTAAGAATGTGAAACGTAAAGCATGAAGTTTTATCTGTGTTTCGGAGAAATCATTCTTTGAATGAACCATGGGCATGAAAACATCATTGTGGGACAAGGGAAAGAAAACACTTGAATGACAGAGTCTTCAACTGACAAGAATTGCATTGGCCCATAACGAGCTACAGCGGATTCCGTGCCGTGAGGCCACAAACCTTGACACAACAATGAACCCAAAATATATTGCTGCACCCAGGTCTACTAGAAGAAATCCTTATTTGGAGGCGCTAACTTTAGAACCAATCACCAGATATCCCATTAAACCCTGAATTACTTCAAAGTAGTCATACACATGTTCTGAAGAGTTGGCCCAAGAATAGTTTCCACTGGTTGGCCCTAGGAACTGATGTAGCAAAGCTTAACTTGAGAGTCGTTTCATGGCTTTCCATATTATCTGTTCTCGGATCACAATAAAGGCCATGGAAAAGCATTGAAAAGGCTGCGGTAACTTTCTGTGCTGTGACATCATGGTGCATTATCTGTTAAATTTAGCTTTGCTACACCAGCATGGTCCTGTGATATACTAGCAAAAGATGATAATTCTATATTATGTAAATTTTAGTCCCAAGCATACATTCTTCTTTGTAAAGATTTACTATAGTTTCGCAGAATGTGACAATGCTAGGGGTGATGCTCGAACGCTTGTGATCATGCTGTATGGCCCTATCAGCAAATGGCAAAGTTGTTCATGTACCTGTAGCTAGAGATGGGACGATTTTCTCAAAGAATTCGATCGGTCTCGGCGACGAATGTTCAGGCAAAATTCGTATCGGTTGCAGAATTACTTCGGCATGATCCTGTTAAAAAGCAAAGCTATTTCCAGGCTGCACAGAGCCTGCAAGGGTGCTGTGGAAAGTTGTGCATGCTTAAATAGGCCAGAGGGAGCTTGGTCTTGCGTTTTTATTATAAAATGTTGCTGTTTTAGTTTGGCACGCAGATGACTGCCGAAGCTCTTAGAATCGCTTCACTATAAAATTCCCTGGGTCAATTAAGTGGGCAAAACTGACAAAAAAACTGAAGGGGAATGTACCTGATAAGTCATGTCCAGCGAAGCTGGAAAAAAACAAGCGGAGAGCTCCAGGTGGCAACATTTGTGACAGAGTGTGGAAGAGTCACTTGGTGACGGCTGGCTAAGCACACAGCAGCATGAGGTCAGGCAGTGGCACAATGACATTCTGGACGGTGCATAAACACGAGAGAAGACAGCAGAGTGCACAATGACTGAGAGGGAGGTTCACGGCGGCCAGCTGCTTGAGCGTTCACGGCAGTGGCACTATGACACAGTGTGGAGGACATAGCAAGCAGCCACAGCAGCAGCATGAGGTCAGAAGTGGCACAATGGATCACGAGTGTGTGGATGTCACCGGCTGGCAGCAGTATTATGGTCAGGTAGTGGCACAATGACATTCTGGACGTGGTAGAAATAAACAGTATTAGCCACAGAGCTGCACCAATGATACAGTGTGGGAGTTGCACGAAGCGGGCTAGCAGTATGAGGTCAGGCAGTGGCACAATGGACATTCTGGAGGCGGCCACAAAAAACAGTATTAGGCCAGCAGAAGTGACACCAATGATACAGTGTTAGGAGGTCAAGCACCAGCGGCCAGCATGAGATCAGGCAGTGGCACAATGACATTCTGGGAGGCGCTAAAACTCAGTCTTAGGCCAACAGAGTGGCACAAATCTCACAGTGTGGACTCGGTCACGGCAGGGCGAGCTGCATGAGATCCAGGCAGTGGCACAATGACATTCTGAGGCAGCTAAACAGTATTAGGCCACAGAGTGGGCACAATCACACAGGTGAAGGTCACGGCGGCAGCAGTTTGAGATCAGCAGTGGCACAACTGACATTCTGGAGGTGCAAAAACAGGAGGAATGCAAAGTATGGCCACACATGACTGAGAGCGGAGGGTCACGGCAGCGGCAGCCTCATGAAGTCAGGCAGTGGCACAATGACACAGTGTGGAGGAGCCCTTTGGCAGGAGCTCACAGCAGCAGCATTGAACTCAGAGAGTGGACCAATGACATTCTGGGAGGTGCTCAAAACAGGAGGAAGCCACAGAGTGGCACAATGATGAGAGCGGAGGTCACGGCCGGGTGGCGAGCTCAGCATGACGGGCAGGCAGTGGTCACAATGAACAGTGTGGATGTTCACGGCAACTGCAACAGCTAGCAGCAGCATGAGGCTCATAGAGTGTGCACAATGGACAGAGTGTTGAGGTGGGTGCAAATACCAGTACCTGGTAAAGATGGATGGTAGGCAGATGGAGAAATAGTCAGCTGATGTGTGGCATCAGGCGGGTGGCGGCATCAGATAGTGGCTGAGGCAGGTAGGTTTGACCCAGGACTAACCCCCCCCCCCCCCCCCATGTGTATTATTGATGCCTTAAGGCATTGGAGCTTGTGTGTGAAAATCCTGGCGATCCACGACTGATTCAATCTTGACAAAGGTCAGTCGTTCCACTTTTTCCGTGGACTAATGCGGGTTCTCCTTGGGCGTTATGATGGCCCCGCGCATCTGAACACCCACTTGATGCCACACTACTGGACGGGCAGGGTCAGACTTCTCCACTGCAAAACTCGGCAAGTTGCGCCACTCATCCTGTTTGGCTGCCCAGTAGTCAGCGATTTCTAACTGAGGGGGGGCAGAGTGCTGTCACCAAAGTAGCGCCCACAAGACCTGTGGCTTACAGGGGACTGCTCCAGGTCCTGCTGCTGATGCTGTCTGCTGGCGACTGCCCTCTCTTCACTAGGCGGGTGAAGGAAGATGCTCATCCAGTGACTTCCAGACTTAGGTTACTACTGATGGAGCTGGTACTGGCTCACTAACCACCCCACTTCCCCAGCAGCCGCGGCAGTAGTTTACGTGAAGCGCTGAGGAACCCGCCCCGGTCCAGAGTACCTGTCAGAGGTGGGCGATTGCCGCACGATAGGCAGCGGCCAATGATTACGGAGGATTTCCCTACAGTATTTGAGTTTGTGGCTTCCTCTCAATAGCTGGGAAGAAAGGCTCCATTTTGGACCGTAGCGAGGGTCCACTGGGTGAGAGAGCCAAAAGTCATCAGCCGCTCTGCCGGATTTCTGACCTATTTCGGCTGTCAACTAGCCAGGCCAAATAAGCATGCTGCGGGCCAGCGTCTGCACAAGTGACTCCGAGGGGCTCCCTTGCCCCATGTTCCACTGTATACTGCCACGTGGTGGGGGGTCATTCTGCCTCGTTCTTCCTCATCTCAATCCACCTTCCTCCAGTGCTCCTGCTCCTCTCTCTTGTCTCCATGTGGTAGAAAAATCACTCATTTCACCACGGACAATGATTCTGCTCCAATGTCCTCCTGACTCCTCCCTCCTCCTCACCTCATTTCAATGTCCCTCCAACTGGACTATATGTGGCCACGGAGATGTAGTAGCCACAATCTCCATGTCCTGCCCAGACAGATTTTTTCAGCGATCTGGTCCAGGACGTGAAGCAGTGGAATGATGTTTATTCATCACGCTAGTCATGGGACTGATATAAATAACGTTGCTCTACGTATGGCCTCAACAAACGGCAGGTGTCACGCTTTTAGCTGCACTGGCTGACATTCAAAAGTTACAAAGGGGAGTACTTCTGTGTCTGCCTGGATCATTCAAAAAATCGTTAATGGCCTTTCTCTGTTCACTACAGTCGGTCCATCAATGTGCGGCTGGAATTTTCAGCGGGTGGAAACCAATCGCATTATCAGAGTGTGTTGGGGGAGCGCGTTTCTGACGCTGCACTCGACGAGGGTCGTTCCGTGATTTGTACGAATGCATAAGTGAATGCAACAGCTCCTGGCATTTTCAGAATGTTCTGAAGAATCTGTGGAAGACTTTCAGATACCGTTTTAACAACCAGATTGAACACATGCGCCTTGCAGGGCACATGGGACCATTCATCCTTGGTGCAGCGGCGGACACCATGTTCCTCCCATTGGTCCGTCACCATGTTCCGATTTGAACGTTGGGCGCGGATAAGACCACACATCGGATTTCTTGCTGCATGACGCGGAGCAGAGTTCCTCCCTGTGTGGACTTCGTGTTCGCCCGAGGCAAGCCAGGTGTAGACTGCGTAGACACCGCGTGATCGCTACAATCTGTGTGGTGGAGCAGTACTTGTGAGAGGCTGAGATGGGGTGGTGGTGGGTGAGAGGAGGAGGCGGACATGGGCGCAGGTGAAGAAGTGTGACAACGTGGAGGAGAAAGCGGCGTCTCCTGTCCAAGTGGGTTGGTGTGCTGGGCTGGAAGCACATTCACCCAGTGGGTCATAAAGACATGTAATGCCCTGACCGTTAGTTACCAGGCTCACAGACTGTCGCGCGCTGACCGTGCACTTGGAACAAACACACGATAAGCTCAATAGGATGACCCACCTTCTGTTCTACATATTATGAAGTTGCTGGTACTGCCTGTTTTTGGAAGACAATTACGGCTTGGAAATCTCCATTCGGCTCCGGCACAAGCCATTAGTTTCTCTGATGGTGGCTGAGGTCCTACCATTTGGAAAGGAGGGACCTTGCACATACCAAACAACTTGGACAGGAGCAAATCGTGGTCAGCTGCTGCAACTTAGGATGGTTGGACGCATACTGTTGTCTTTTTGCATCGACTCCGCTGAACGACTGCTGGCAACATGAGTAGCGAAGGAGCAGGAGACATCTGGACCAGGAGATGATGTAAGAGAAACAGCTCCCTCTGCAGAAGGTGGTGGAGCCCTTGACTGACTGCGCAATGGCCGCATGCGTGCCACAACTGGGCGTGCTGCTGACTGCATGTTTGCTGCGGAAGCGCAGGATGGCACCACCACATCTGAGCCACGTTTTATCCCAGGGCCACAGGATGGTGACGATGCATGTGTTGATTGGAGGGGCCGTGTGCCAACGTTAGCTCCATGGCCTCGCTTCACTTTGTCTGCCCACATTTTTCTAATATGTACCATATTCGGGCTCCTCGGGTCTTGCAAAAGAGCTGCCACACAGCCGAGTATCGGGGATTTTAACGCCAACGTCTCCGCACTGAGTGGAACTACTGCCGCCGCTGCCTTCGCTGAGCCCCTGTGCCGCTACTTTCTTGAACCTGCGAAGGGGTTTTTTACCCCGTGGGCCGCTTGGCTCCCCGACCTCAACACTACTGCTATCTGCTGACTACGGCCACACGACCCACTTGCTGGCTGCGCTGCGTGCCATGCCACGCGCAAGCTGCACGCACTCTTATCCTGTCGATGATGAAGCCCTTGCCTCACCCGGCTCCAAAGTCGCCGGGGTCGGATACATCTTTCATCTACTTGGTTTAATCAATCACTTGCTGTCTCATCACGGTCTTGGTATGCAGAGGCAGACCACTCACTCAACATGTCCTCCCATGCCCACTCTCCACATCTATTTACTTTGCCACATACTGCACAGAAGCAGGGGATATTGGCCTCCATTTCTTCGCAGCCAAGAAGCTGCTGACTGCCCCTCTTCAATTGTTATCCTCGTATATAGGGCGTGAGCCCAACCACATAGTTCATATTACATAGTTACTAGTTTGTAGGTTAAAGAAGAACATGTCCTCGAGTTAACAAAGGGGGGGGGAAAAGTGGGTGGGGGGGAGGGGGAAAAGGGCAAAAGCCCCGCTCTCCTGGTTAAAGCCCCCAAAACCCACAAGGCAAGAACCAAATGCTCCAGATAGACCCCCATATCTACCCCGAGCCGCCACTGGCAGGATCCAAATTTTTTCCCAGTACGTACGCATAAAAAAATTTTTTAGTTCCAGGAGGGACTAAGCCTTTTTTGAACTTCTACAGGGCCTCTGTAAACCCGCTCCTAGGAGGTATTCCACGATTTACGTTTTAAGTGAAGAAGCTCTTTCCCCCTGGGGATTAAATCTTTTTTTTTTTTGGCAAAAGGGAAGTTTTCCCCCTTTTCTTTTTAGGGGTTCACCGAATAAATTTTTCCCCTATTTTTTTGTAGGGACCCTTTATATTTATAAAATTAATCTTTTCCCCCAGCCCTCTTTTTTCAGATAAAAAAGTTAATTCTACTAAACTCGCCTCAAAATTTGAGTCCATTCCTTATAAGTTTGGGTTTTCGTCTTTTTCTCTCTCTAGCCTATTAATTTTCTTAAATGGGGCCCCGAACTGAAACAATTTAAATGAGGTCGCCCAACTTTGTACAGCGGAAAAAAGACATCCTTGCCCCGATCCCTGTTTTTAATAACCCCTATCTTTTGGCCTTAGAGGGAGCTATTGAACATTGCTGCCCCGTTTTGGGGTTTTATCTAAAGAATGCCCCCGATCTTTTCCAAAAGCGTTCCCAATTTTTTCCCCCTGGAAATATGTGCCGTATATTTTTTCTCCCAGATGCAGAACCCCTTTCATTTTTCCAATTGAAACCCCTTTTTCCAAGTGGATGCCAAGCATCTGTGTCCAGGTTTTGTTGATTTTGGCATCTTCCATAGATTGCCCACCCCAAATAGCTTGGGGTCATCGCAAAAAAAGAAACCGTGCTATTGTTTCCCTCCACCCTTTCGTTTTCTTAAAAAGGAGGACCCCCAAAATGAGCCCTGCGGCACACACTCTCAACGGGACCACTCAGGTAGGATTCATTACCACACCTTTGGTGAGGGAATGGATGGGACAGAGGCGGTAGGGCAGGGGGGGCCCTGCCCCCCTCCCGGGCCATCCAACTAAGGGTTTTGTGTTGAAAAGGTTTCCCCCCCGATTTTTGGGTGGGGGGTTTTCAGATGCATCTAGGAGGAAGAGGATGACTAGTCAACAATAAGAACCCTTTGGGGGGGCTAACAAAACCCCCGGCCGTAGATGACAGCGGCAGTTGTGGCCTCACGAGGCCCCTTTCTGCACGTCCCCCTTTGGCTGCACCTGGGCTG
Organism: Phyllomedusa bahiana; assembly: GCA_025379985.1. Taxonomy (NCBI): domain Eukaryota; kingdom Metazoa; phylum Chordata; class Amphibia; order Anura; family Hylidae; genus Phyllomedusa; species Phyllomedusa bahiana. Next base: position 81,035 of record JAODAL010016070.1, read on the forward strand.
TTCAGGAATGTTTGTGCCCCTGCACTCCCCGGTGCCCCTGCCACCTCTCGTCTGAAATGTTTGTTCTAAAATTTTACAGATTTTTATGATGATATCTGTATTGATAATTACCCCTGTTTTTGACTCCAAAAAACCCAGTACCCAAGTTGGGTAACCCCTTTGGGTATAAAATTTCGCTCCAAAAATGGCCAGGGAAAAAATTTTCTTTATGTGCGTTTTAAAAAACTGTGTGTTTTATAAAAATTTAAAGCAAAACAGGTTAATTAACCTTTGGGCATGAATTAGGTACAGGGAAAAAATTATATAATTTTTGGTTTAAAAAAAGGGTTTATTTTTTCAGCCAAGCAAAACAACCTTAATTAACCCCGGGTGTAAATTGCGCCAAAAAAATTGAGCCCACAAACTATAAACTTGTACGTGTTTTAAAAGCGGTGTTTTTTACGCCAAAAAAAAAGAAATAAAAATTGTATTTTTAAACCTTTTTTTGGAATTAAGTACGGAAAAATGTATATTTTTGGCGGTGAAAAAGACGGGTTTTTTGGATCACTAAAGCTGAAAAAAGGTTATTTTAACCCCCGGAGTAAATTTCGCAAAAGAATTGAGCGCCCCAAAAAGAATGTTATTTGTATTGTAAAAACGCTGTTTCTTTAAAAAAAAACAAAGGAATGGCTTTGATCCTTGGATATTTAAAAGTTATGCAGCGCAGGGACGCACATAGATTTAGATCCCAAAACCCCCAAAAAATTAGAAAAAAAATTAAGAGAAGTCTTGAGACAAGTGAGACACCCCCCGAAATCCTGTATAAAAAACAAATTTTTT